>CABHPQ010167292.1:0-60435 GCA_902168405.1 Peromyscus aztecus | reverse complement strand
TAAGGCATGGTGATCCAATAAAATATAGGAGGTTATTCCAAATTTTTCGTATCTGTTGCAATGACTGAGGGAACCAGATGCAGAAATCCATGGCCAGGCCCCAGGTGGAGCTCCAGGAGTCCAATTGGCGAGAAAGAGGAGGGTTTGTATGAGCGAGAATTGTTGAGACCAAGGTTGGAAAAAGCACAGGGACAAATAGCCAAATGAAGGGAAACACATAAACTATGAACCAATAGCTGAGGGGCCCCCAACTGGATCAGGCCCTCTGGATAAGTGAGACAGTTGATTAGCTTGAACTGTTCGGGAGGCATCCAGGCAGTGGGACCAGGACCTGTCCTTAGTGCATGAGCTGGCTGTTTGGAACCTGGGGCTTATGCAGGGACACTTTGCTCAGCCAGGGAGAAGGGGACTGGACCTGCCTGGACTGAATCTACCAGGTTGAACTCAATCCCCAGGGGAGTCTTTGCCTTGGAGGAGATGGGAATGGGGGGTGGGCTGGGGGGAAGGCGGGGGGGGGGAGAACAAGGGAATTTGTGACTGATATGTAAAATGAAATATAAAATAAAAAAATAAACAAAAGAAAGAAAAAAGAGATTTTTTGAGTTGTGTGACCACTGAGTGTGTGGTCAATTTTCGAGAAGGTTCCATGGGGTGCTGAGAAGAAGGTATATTCTTTTTTGTTAGGGTGGAATGTTCTATAGGTATCCATTAAGTTCATTTGAGTCATAACAACTGTTACTTTCCTTACTTCTCCGTTAAGTTTCTGTCTGGCAGATCTGTCCATTGATGAGAGTGGAGAGTTGAATTCTCTCACTATTAGTGTATGGGGTTTGATGTGTGATTTAAGCTTTAGTAATGCTTCTTTTACATATGTGGGTCCCTTGTATTTGGGGCATAAGTGTTCAGAATTGAGACTTCATCTTGGTGGATCTTTCCTGTGATGAATATGTAATGTCCTTCTTGATCTCTTTTCATTAATTTTAGTTTTAAGTATATTTTGTTAGATATTAGGATAGCTACACCAGCCTCCGTCTTATATCTGTTTGACTGGAAAGACTTTTTCCCAGCCCTTTACTCTGAGGTAGTGTCTATCTTTGAAGTTGAGGTGTGTTTCTTGTATGCAGCAGCAGGATGTATTCTAATCCATTCTGTTAGGCTGTGTCTTTTTTTTTTTTTTTTTTTTTTGGTTTTTTGAGGTGGGGTTTCTCTGTGTAGTTTTGGTGCCTGTCTTGAATCTCCCTCAGTAGATCAGGCTGCCCTTGAACTCACACAGATCCACCTAGCTCTGCCCACCTGGCTCTGCCTCCCAAGTGCTAGGATTAAAGGCATTTGCCACCACCATCAGGCTAGCCTGGGTCTTTTTATAGGTAAATTGAGTGCATTGTTATAAAGAGATATCAATGGCCAGTTATTGTTAATTCCTGATACTTTGGTGGTAGTATTGAGTGTTTCCATTCTTTGGGATTTGTTGGTGTGGGATTATCTATTGCCTGTGTTTTCATGGGTGCATCTAGCCTCTTTGGGTTCAATTTTTCCTTCTAGTGCTTTCTGTAGGGCTGGATTTGTGGATAGGTATTGTTTAAATCTGATTTTATCATGGAATATTTTGTTTACTCCATCTATTGTGATTGAGAGTTTTGCTGGCTGTAATAGTCTTGCCTGGCATCCATGGTCTCTTAGCGTCTCTACATAACATCTGTCTAGGACCTTCTGGCTTTCAGAGTCTCCATTGAGAAGTCAGATGTTATTTTGGTGGGTCTGCCTTTATATGTTACTTGGCCATTTTCCTTTGTAGCTCTGAATATTTTTTTTACTCTTTATGTTTAGTGGTTTGATTATTATGTGGTGAGGGGACTTCTTTTTTTGGGTCCAGTCTACTTGGTGTTCTGTAAGCTTCTTGTATCTTCATGGGTGTTTCCTTCTTTAGGTTGGGAAACCTAAAGATTTTGTTGAATGTATTCTCTGTGCCTTTTAGCTGGTATTTTTCTCCTTCTTCTATTCCTATTATTCTTAGGTTTGGTCTTTTCATGGTGTCCCAGACTTCCTCAATGCTTTAAGGTGTTATGACTTGGTTGCCTTTAATGTTTTCTTTGGCTGACAAATATATTTGCTCTATTGTCTCCAACACCAGAGATTCTCTCTTCCATCTCTTGCATTCTGTTGGTTATGCTTGCGTCTGTAGTTCCTGTTCATTTACTCAGATTTTCCATTTCCAGCATTCCCTTGGTTTGGGTGTTCTTTATTGCCTCTATTTCAGTTTTCAAGTCTTGAACTATTTCCTTCACCTGTTAGATTGTTTTTTCTTGGTTTTCTTGGCTTTCTTTAAAGGAGTTATTGATTTCTTCCAATTTTTTGTTTGTCTTTTCCTTGATTTCTTTAAGGGAAATTTTCACTTCCTCTTTAAAGGCTTCTGTCTTCTTAAAGTCACTTTTAAGGTCATTTTCTTCTACTTCTTCTATGCTGAGATGTTCAGATCTTGCTGATGTAGAACCACTAGGTTCTGGTGGTGCTGTGTTGGTCTTCATGTTGTTGACTATATTTTTGCACTAGTGTCTACCCATCTCTTCCTCCACTCTATGCAAGTGGTGTCTGTGTCTCAGGGAGCCACTCTTGGTCCAATCAGCATTCTTTGTCCAATCAGAGCTCTTGGTCCAATTGGAGCTGGTGAAGTCTGTGTCTCAGGGAGCAATTGTAGTCTCAGAGGATGGGTGGGTTTGGGGTTAGAGTGGGGCTTGTAGTTTATAGGGTCCAGTGGGGGATGTTGGTAGCTAGGCCTGCCTGCAGGAGTCCTATATCTGGCCTGTAGCTGGGGTTACAATGGGTGGAGATATGGGGGCACTGGTTGTGCCCCTGGGCCTAAAGCCTAGAGTCTGGGGTGATCAGCTTGGAGAAACGACTCAATTCTTGGTACAATCAGAGCTGGCAAAGTCTGTGTCTCAGGGAACAGCTTCAGTCTTGGAGGATGGGTGGGTTTTGGGGGTGGAGTGGGGCTTGTATTTTACAGGGTCTGGTGGTGGGTGATGGTGGTCAGGCCTGCCTGCAGGAATCCTGCCTGCTGGACTGCAACTCAATTTTTTAATTTTTCATATAATAAATTTTGATCATATTTTCCCATCACTCAACTCCTCCCATATCTACTCCTCCACATCGTGTTATTTCTCTCTCTTCAAAACAAATAAAACCAAAACCATGCCCTCAAAAAAAAAATCACGCAGACAAAAACAAAATCCACAAAACATAGAGTCCCTTCTGTATAGTCGGAAGTTTTTCTGTGTGCTCCTGGCCCATGGTTGGGACAAATCTCTCATCCACAGTCCCAGAGCCTTTTATAAAATAATCACACAGAGGGTTTTATTAATTATAATTACTCTGCCATTAGCTCAGGCTTATTATTGACTATCTCTTACACTTAAATTAACCCATAATTCTTACCTATGTTTAGCCATATGGCTTTGTGCCTTTTTTCAGTTCTGCCTTCACATGTTGCTTCCTCTGTGTCTGGCTGGCAACTAGCAGCGTCTCTTGTGCTCTCTTTTCTCCTTCTTTTCTCTCTAGTTGGAATGTCCTGCCTAACCTTATTCTGCCTTACCATTGGCCAAACAGCTTTGTTTATCAACCAGTCAGAGCAACACATATTCACAGCATACAGAATGACATAACCCATCACTTCTGTACTGAACAACTCTGCCTGAGCTTGAGGCCTGCCCTGAGGTGTGGTAGCTGTGCCCAATGATACTCCATTGAAGAAAACTTATTTTATTCTCCTAGCAGTTATCAATTGCTAATTGTTCCTTCACTAGTGGTGGGACTTTGCTTTCAGTGTTAGCATTTGTTTGTCTTGAATTTGTGTAGGTCTTATGTATGCTTTCACAGCCTCTATAAATTTATGCATCATTTATGCATCAGCTCTATTGTTTTTGGAAAACACTTTCCTAGAAATCATACCACTTCTGGCTTTTATAATCTTTCTGCCTCTGATTCCACAAAGATCCTTGAGCCTTGAGAAGAGGAGTTTTATAAAAACATCCCATTTAGGTTTGAGTGTTTCACAGACTCTCACTATATGACCATTGTACAGTTGTGTAGCATGAATCTTAAAGGGTCTTATTAATAAAAACAAACCCAAGGTCAGTTATTGGGGTAAGTACTGGAAGATCAGAGAAGCAGAACAAGCCACAGCCACCTCACCTTGCTAATTCCTCAGCTGATCCTGTTTCCTCAGACTGGAAGCCTCTCAGTCCTCATCCAGAATGAATCTCAGCTGAACTGTTGCTCAGAAGCCTAAAAGCTTAACCAGGCTAGTTCCTGGTTTTCACGCCTTATATACCTTTCTGCTTCCTACCATTACTTCCTGGGATTAAAGGCATGAGTCACCATGCCTGACTGTTTCCAGTGTGCCCTTGAACTCACAGAGATCCAGGCAGATCTCTACCTCTGGAATGCTAGGATTAAAGGCGTGTGTGCCACCATTTTCTGGCCTCTATATCTAGTGGCTGTTCTGTACTCTGAACCCAGATAAGTTTATTAGGGTGCACAGTATTTTGGGGAACACAATATCACCACACAGTTGTGGGTCTCTGTTTTAATAGAAGTGTCACCGATGATGGTTGAGCAAGGAACTGATCTTTGGGTATAGAAGTATGATATTTGGTGCCATTATATTTCTAAGCTCATTTAGCAGAATAATAGTAGTAGCTTTTCTCCTAGGACCCATAGCCTATCTAGTCTCAGGTTCTTGTCCTTAAAGGTATTGGTGTACCTTAGGCAATCCTGCTAAAGAATTTTAACATTTTAAAATGTCACATTCTAAACTTGTAATAGAGAAAAATTTATATTTTCTCAATTGGTTCATATTAAAAATATCCAAAATAGTACTGGTTGTGCATTGTGGCTGTGAAATATCCATGTGAGCTTAATAATGAGTTTTTTTTATTTAAGAAACTTTTTTATTCATTTTACATATCAACCACAGATGGCTCTCTCATCCTTCCTCCTGCTCACCCTAGCCTTTCCCCACTACCCACCCCCCATTTCCTCCTCCAAAAGGTAAGGCCTCCCATGGGAAGTCAGCAAAGCCTGGTACATTCAATTGAGGGGACCAAACCCCTCCCAGTTGCATCAAGGCTGAACAAGGTGTCCAACCATAGGTAATGGGCTCCAGAAAGCTAGTTCATGCACCAGGAATAGATCCTGATCCCACTGCCAGGGGCCCCTCAAACAGATTAAGGTATACAACTGTATCCCTTATGCAGAGGGTCTAGTCCTGCACCATGCAGGTTCCACAGCTGTTAATCTAAAGTTCATGAGTTCCTATGAGCTTGGTTCAATTGTCTCTGTAGATTTCCCCATCTTGATCTTGACCTCACCCACCCCCTTTGCTCATATAATCCCTCTTCTCTCTCTTCGACTGGACTCCTGGAGCTTGGCCTGGTTCTTGGCTGTGGATCTCTGCATCTGCTTCCATCAGATGAAATCTGCCATGAAGGCTCTATGATAACAGTTAAGGTATTCACCAATTTGATAAAATAATGAGTTTTTAAAGAGGAAAGATTTAAAACTACTATATAACTTTGAGAAGAAAAAAAATATAATCTGCTTAGTGCTGGAAAGATACTGTTGGATAATATTTAAAGACGAAGATTTATCCAACTCCTACTTTTTAGGAAGGAGTTAAACATGTATTGGGGGGAAAAAAGAGAGAAAAGACCAATTCACAGAAAAGAAATAATTTAACTAAGATAACTTTTGGAAACTAATGATTTAATTAAAAGCTCTAAGATTTCATTTGCTGTGATATTCATTACTGAAGAAACCTGGAATCCTATCTGCTATCTGAAAAAAAAATACATTTAATTACTTACGTGGATTCAAAGAGCTGCCAATACAAATAAACACTGAAATCTAAGAATGTGCTTCCTATGATAATTGAGTCTTTGGATACTCAGCCTCCTGCTTGTCTGTTCATAACACTCAGACACCCTGGAGCCATAACTTCAAATCCCCACAGGGCTGGCTAGAGTCTTTATCTTTTCAAAGAAAGATTCAGAGAAGTAGCAGTTTCAGTGTCTGGGAGGTGGGTGATTCTAAAAGCTTAATGCTCTATAAATGTTTAATTTGCTTAAAGATGAGTTGACAGTTATTTTTATTAAGCTTTGCACTGCTTTCAGTGTTTCCATTTCTAAAGTAAAAGACATTAGCACCTTGTAAACTCTGTCCTGAAAGTCCCCTTTTGAGTTTCTTGTCTTTATGGAACAGTGTTCAATTTGTTTTCTGAAAACTTCTATGCACACTGAGCATAGTTCTTATAAATCTCTTTATATTTTTAATTACTTTAGTAGTCTCTCTTCATTATCTACAGATAGACACTTATATCTTGCCTGGATAATACGTAGCTGTTTGTGTGATAATATTTGACAAACCTGAAAAGTTTGATTCAAATATGAAATCATCTCTGTCAGGAGCTTCTTCCCATGGTGGTGGTGTTACTGCCATTTTCCACAGATCTAACCAGAATATTGATAGATTCTAAGTGAAAAATGATGTGCTGACAGGCCATTTTGTTTAAAAGATCACACAGAACATATCTGACACTGCATGTGTGGGTTTCACAGTGTGAGTTAGTTCTCTGATAGCAAATGCATATTCAGGAATTCACTTCAGTTCTAACACCATCAACCTGGAGTTTCTGTCCAGTCGCAGCAGCTCAGGACTCAACCCCACAGGACTGCCCTCACTCCAGAGGCCTAGCTCATTTGATCCTTCCATATTTTTGCTTGTAAACTGGGGTTACCAATGCTTCCTCCTTTGGTTTGTTAATTTGTTAAAATTACTCATGGATATAAAGGGGATAATTTGCACATGTTTGCTGGTTTATTATAAAATATATTATCAAGAACAGAAATAAACAAGTGAACGTGACAGGTCTACTCTCAGAAACTAAGGAGCCTGAAAGGAGAGCATCATTACTTCAAGATCAGCCTGGGAACTTAGTGAGACTTACTGAGACTCTGGCGCAACACAACAACAACAACAAAAAGATTTGGAATTACATCTCAGTGGTGGAGCACTTGCCTAGCTTGTGTCAGGTCTTCAGTTCAATCACCTGTATCACTAAAAATAAATAACTCAAATAAATAGGTAGCTGGTAACTCAAAGGTCTGAAGAAGTTCCTGCTTCCAGAATGTTGGAGTATACAATCTTCCTTATAGTATGTAGCTATATTCAGCAACCTACCAAACCAAATGTTAATTGAAACTCATCATTCAAGAGATTCCATAGAGATTAGTTTCCTGGACTCCGGATACCCATTCTCAACAAGTAAGACTGAAAACTCTACTCTTCTGAACATAGAGCTTTTGGGGAATCAGGCCTATTCTAATGCTATTTTGGGGGCTTTATCTTTTTTATATAACATAATAAAATAAAATTTATTTGAAAAATTATGTTCTTTTCTCAATTTTTAAGCATGATAAGTCACTGGAGAAAAAAGGTGTCAAAAACTTCAAATCATTTCCTCATTTGTCTTTTTTAGCATGCGTCAACACATTAGTAAAATTGCTTTGTTAATACATTTTAGGGGGTCATGTACTATTTTATACCTTTACACACAATAAAGTCCCCTTTACCCTTGGAGTTGAAGTAATGAATTGACTTGGCTGAGTAAGGTGCAGGTCAAAGTCAGGACACTGTAGTGACAAGGGGCTAGCTGTTTGGGGGAAGGGAGCTGGAGGTCTTTCAAAGAACACAAGCTTTTTGCAGAGTCACATTAGGAAGTGTCCCAAGATTGACTGTGAACTCTTCTCTTTGCTCTGCTGGCTTTGACTCTTTAATCGAAAACTCGCGTCCAAGCTTCATGTATGATTACATTGCTTCTGTGAAGGAGGGAAGGTCAGGGTGGGGGTGGGGGTGGAGCAGCTCCACTGCTTTAACACTTTCTCCCTGCGGAGAGGACTTCTTCCATGTTTCCCTCCTTTTCCTACAGTTCAGCTCTTCTACCTTAGCCTGTGACCTTGAGCAATCCCAGCACACCTTAAAAAAACAAACACAGGCTTAATCGTACATCTTTCTGTAGTTTCATAGAGTACTGGAGGCCATATCTCAGGTAACCTCCATACCTTAAACTCAGCTGCAGTCAAAAGTGGTCCAATGAGAAGAAAAATAAAACTCTATCACTTAGGGATTTTTAGAAGTTATATATGGATACAGGAAAAATGTATTTCTTATTATACAGATCCCTAAGAAATATCTGTTCTTTATTTTAATCACTTTTTCGTAGTTAATTTTTGCTTTTGAAGAATGCAGGTTCGGCTGGAGAGAGAAGCTGCTCAAGAATTAAGAGAGCTCTGCTTTCAGAGGACCCAGGTTTGATTTTGAGCACACAGGTGATGTCTAAGAGATATCTAATGTCCTCCTCTGCCCTGCACAGGAACTGCACTCCTGTGGTGCACATACATACATACATACATACATACATACATACATAAATGCATGTAGACATGTATATGTAGACATACATATACACACACAAAATTTAAAAAGTAAATAAATAATTTTGAAAAATAAAAGAACACCAGTTCTACGGATCTATCTTTCAATGAAAGTGACAATGCCATTGCTCAATCTGCCATATGAAATTGATCGCCATTGCTCAGAGTGAGGTGAAAGAAATAGAGGAAAAGAGGAAGGGAAATGTGTTCATTGATACCTGGTCATTGGTGAAATTATCAGATCAAAGCTGGAATGGCTACCCACTACACCTGGTGCTTCTCCTCCTAATAGAGTAGTGACTGTTATGGTTTGTTAAATTCTTTCCAGGACCATAAAACCCTGTACTCCACATTTCTGGCTTGACACTGCCACTGTAGGTTTTCACTTAAATGTAAGGTTAGGCATCTTGTGTGTAAAACTGCAGCATTTGACAGACACAAAGGGACAAGACTGGATCACATGTGGTTCTTAAGGAATCTCTTTACTTGTGCTCTCTCCCAATCCAGGCCAAGGACAAGGCAATTAAATACATGATATGGATAGCTATAATTTGGGGATTGTAAGTCACATTGAAATTAAATTTATAAAGTCACAAATATTTAAACTAAATTTGAGTTTTTCTAACTATATTATCTGTAAAAACACAAAATATAGTAACACACACACACACACACACACAAACACCTTCATTTTCATATCAGCATCTCAGATTGCATTAGGTCATTGACCTCATCTTCATATCACAGCATGTTTGATCTCTCAGAGACTGCCAAATACTTCTGATCCTCAAAGCTATCTGACAAAGTATGCTCTAGCTAAATCTCATTTGTTTAATTCATTGGTAGTATAGCTACTTAAAGGTAATTCTATGCCTCTGCTACTACTGTCCCATGTTTTAAAAGAAAAACTGATTCACACACAAGACACTAAACATCAGGTTTTCTAGAAATGGATCTTACAAATTATGAATAAATTACATAGACTATTTCTCTTGAGACAACAGAAGAATATGGCATAAGCCAAATATTGACTTTTTTTTTCTTTTTGAAAGTGTTTTGGAACCATAAAGCAGACAAATGGTACCCAAGTAGATGAGACAATCTTTTTATAAATAATAATTTAATACATCTTTCACATTATGCATCCTGACCCCACCCATCTCCCATCCCCTTGCATCCTCCCTCTGCCCCTAAAACCCTCCCCCACCCCACCCCACCCCAAAAAAAAAAAAAAGAAAAGAAAAGAAAAAAGAAAAACAAAGGAAGCTGCAGTGTGACACAGTGAATCACACAGGAAACCCTTTTATTCATATATCTGTATATGCATGTGTTCATCACAAAGAGTCATTGGTTTGGGTCAGTTCAAGGTCCCTGGTCTCTACTACACTATCAACAGTGTCCCCTCACTGGGACTCTTCCTGGAAATACTGTTGCTGCCCTGGGTCATAGAGATCCTGTAGCTCCGGGGTTGTAAGACTGCCCCTCCCCACTCAGCCTGTTCTCCAGCAGATCACAGATAGGGTGGAGATTAGGGTGGACCAACACCTAACCCTGGTTTTAGGCTTGGGTTGTTGCAGGCTTGGTCAGCCCACCAGCAATCACCTGTCTTCATCTACAGGGTGAACTCCTTAGCATTGCCCTGTCTAGCTCACCCCCTGCAGTGATGAGCAAGGGGTGGGGTCAATTCTACTTTCATAGCCTCAAGGTTGGTTCTTCTACAACTACTACACCTTCAGGACCAACTCTACTGTGTTGCCCAGGTGAGATGTCGGAACCACTCTCCTGAGCGCTGAAACTCTTGAGGGGCAAGGATAGCTCTTCTGCTCTTAGGACCTCAAGGCTAGCTCTCCCTCCTAAGGTCTCTTTCCCCCACCCATGCTGCCACAAGACAGATGAGTAGTGGGTACACCTCTCCCATCTGCCTTAGGCATTGATGGTGGGAGATGTCTCCCCTTCCCATGCTGCCCAGATGAGTAATGGGGATAGATCTCCCTTTCTCACAACTTTAGGGCTGGCTGACCCACACCTCTGCCAATAGGGTTGGCTCTATTATGTTGCCCAAGGGAGGTGCAGGGCCTGTTCTCAGCAGCAGCTTTCCTGCTCTTATGACCTCAGTGGCAGCTCTCTTGCCTGCCTCAGGCAGTGATGGGCCAGGGGGCATTCTCCCCCACCCATGGCCCCACATGACAGATAAGTGATGTGCACAACTTTGGGGCTGGTTCATTCACACCTCTGCCAACCATCCTCTCCCGGCAAGGTGCAGGCTTCACTTTCTAGAGTGCTGCAGCTGGTAAAGGAGATGGGGTCAGCTCTTTCACCCACAACAGGTAGCAGAAGTCAAGGGGAGACAGCATCTTTCTTTTGATCTCACTACCACATGGCCAACAAGGGTGGTATGGCCTACTATCCCACTCTCACACCCTCAGGGCTATCTCACTCACACCTCCTTCTGCCATCAAGGTCAGCTCTACTGTACTGCCCAGGCAAGGAACAGGGCCACTTTCCTGAGTGCTATAGCCAGTAAGGGGGAGAGTCAGCTCCCTCATACAGGCAGTAAAGGGTGATGGGTAAGGAGGGAGTGTATCTCCACTGCCCTCACCATCACAAGATAGATGAATAGTGAGGACAGCTTTCCCTTGCTCACAACTTTGGGGCTGGCTTACCTGCACCTCAGCAAACAAGGATGGCTGTGTTTGCTGCCCAGGTGAAGTACAGGGCCTGTTCTCCCAAGTGTTGCAGTGGGTGGGAAGCATGGGCAGCTCTCCTGCTCTTATGACCTCAGGG
This sequence comes from Peromyscus aztecus, assembly GCA_902168405.1. Classification (NCBI taxonomy): domain Eukaryota; kingdom Metazoa; phylum Chordata; class Mammalia; order Rodentia; family Cricetidae; genus Peromyscus; species Peromyscus aztecus. The sequence goes on along the minus strand of CABHPQ010167292.1, from coordinate 49,165 downwards.
CTTGTTCTTATTGAAGTCGGGTCTCCCACTAGCTGTACGTTTTGAGGGGTAGTGGTGGAGGGCATCTTTCTCTTACCCACCCTACCACATGGCCCACAAGACGGGCATTACCTGCCTTCCAATTCTCAGACCCTCAGAGCCAGCTCATCCATGCCCCTGCAAAAAGGGTCAACTCTATTGTGCTGTCCAGGTGAAGTGTAGGACCTTCACTCCTAAGTGCTTCAGCTGGTGAGGGTCAGGACCACTTCTCCCTAGAGTTGCAGCCAGTGAGGTATGGGGCCAACTCTGCACAGCCCTATTTAATGGAATTTTCCCAAGGGCCTCCCCTGAGAAAATTCCTCCCAGAGTCCTGGGGAAGACACTACGTCCAATGTGGGGTTATCTGAGGGAAAAGAATCTATGCCCACCATGCTCCTTTGTCTATTAATTTATTTTTCTAAGACAAAATTCTGTCTATATAGCTTCAGCTCTGTCCTGACTCTCAGTTCCTCTCTGTACCTACTTTTTCTGTTCCTTCATAGCCCTAGTAATAACTAAGCCCTTATGCTTTTGATCTCATCTTTGTCCCCTGTTCCTTCATCCTCCATCTTTCCTTCCTCTTCTCCTCCTCTCCTGACCTGATTCATCTACAGTCCACGAGAAACTTTTCCTTGATCCTCATTCCTCAGCCTGAGCCACTCTGCCTTACCATCTACAGAAACTCGGCCTTCTTCTCTTCTCCCCAGCCAATCAGCTCTGCTTTACCAACTACAGAAAACTCTCCTTGTTCTCCTCTCCTCTGGCCATGAGGCTCTGCCTCTTCTGGAATTTTAGTCCAGTCCTTACTGCACTTGGTTATGCAAAAAACCCTATTGTCCTGAATCAATAGCTTTGCAATGCTCCTAGGCCTGAAGGCAAGGGATGGTCTGAGCTTCATTTGCACAAGAAACAGCCCATCTGTCTCTTAGGCCCTGCAGGGGTGTTAGTTACCTAGTAAACCAGCAGTAGGTCTGAGAATCCTACACTGTTTGCCAATATGGCCTAGTAGTATATGGGCCCACAAGAATTTCATAGCAGAAGATAGCTGAAATATTAAAAACTGAATAACACCAAATATTCCTTGATAAATGGCTTCCTCTAGAAAAAAATGCCTTCAATTTTCTAGGTATAGCTTTAATATACAGCTGAATCTCTATAATATATTCCTGTGGCCTGCAAGACCTATTTTCTCTGCCTTTGGTGGTATCAAGGACATCCTACATCAACACAGACTGCCTGCATCAGGGCTATGAACTTAGGCTTGGGCCTAGCATGAGCCTTGGTAAAGGTATCACCACGCCACTGAGTGGCAATCATGCCAACCATCTTAGCTCACTCCTCACTGCTTTCACTTCTGATATGCCTCTGTCCATGGGGAGTGAACCATTCCCCCCTCTCTCTCTCTCTCTCTCTCTCTCTCTCTCACACACACACACACACACACACACACACTGTACATTTGTTCACCATAACAGTGAGCCATCTGCCCAGTGCTGCAAAGCCCTGCGCGGGCACATGTTTTCTCCTCAAAGTCTGGGGAGGGGCTGTATGTGTGTCTTTGCCCTTCTCTGTCCATTATGGCACTGGGCAGGGACATGATTCTTCCTTGGTGCCCAGGGCAGTCCCAATGGGACAAATTTATAGGATAGATCAAACAGATGTCAGAGTGTGGGGGCCCCACTCACACTTTTGACCCAGGGTAATCTTGAGGAGGGAGAAGTGAGAAATATTCAAATAGAAGGCTAGTGGGGAAAGAAAGATAGAAACACAGGATAGCTCAGGAGGGCCCGGATCCTTATCCACTGGCTCCTTCTGTCTCTTCTAAAGGGCTCTTAAAAGGAATGCCAAGGGGTGGAGCAAAGACCTCCCCTTGCTAGATCAAAGCACACCACAAATCCAAGTGCAGACCCTTCCAAACACCTGGTAATCATGCACGTGGTCAAGCAATTCCCTAATGCAGCTCTGCTGGGTAAAGCAAGCTCAGCTCTTACTAGGAAATCTTTGTGGGTCTCCACATCAGAGTTTGGGCATTCCAGATCTAGTCACGTGTATGAAATTGAGGATTAAACTTCAAACCTTACATGTACTAGATAAGTGTTATGTTGCAGTTTCCTCTGAGATGAAAACCCTTAATGTTGAAGTGAAACTCTATAAGACACAGGGTATTAAAAGGGTGTGAAACTACATAATGTTTTAAGTAGAGGTAAAAGATTCCATCCTCCAGGGGAGCTCCTTACCTTCAAGGAAGTAAACAATAAGATGGTTTCAGAAATCCTTGAAATTAAGCAGATATACTAGGACCCACTGTCACCAAGCATATCTAATCAGGAAGGAGTGTGGAGAGACACTCCAAGACAAACTAGACTGTCTGGCAGAAACAGAGACAAGAGGAGCTGCGTGGAAGAGGCTCACCCCAAATGAGCTAAGATTCATAGTCCAACTAAGGTGTCTGAGACACTCTGCAACCTGTTGGTCTACCTGCACATTGTGCAACACACCCCAGGGTTCTAGTTTTCCTAGGTCTCATTCCTACTGGAGTGGGCATTCTGTGATATTGTTATCTTTGAGTCATTCCTGTTCCAGTAACTAACCCCTCACCCATATTCTAGTACATATCCCCAATAAAACTCATTCATTGGCTTACCAGGTTGGACTTTGGTTGGTGTCCTTACTTTGCTTTGTCATTGGTTCCCTATTTGGGGTGAGCAGTTACTTGTTCCTATCTCCCTCATCATAATGTCACACCGCAGCATGCTCTCCACCAGTAAGCCATAAGATAAGTCGTATTTTGGGCATTATCTCACAAAAGCAGAAAAAAAGAGGAAAAAACAAAACCTGTGCATCGTGCTCCTAACAGAATTAGCTGCATCTTCATGATGCACATGTGCAACCAAGGACTCAGAAACCAAGAAGAGAACACATTGCAAAGGCAGCAGGGAGCCAAGAGATGTGTAGAAACATATGGAACACACCAACATAAAAATGGCATTATTATTTCAGAAGAGAAGGGACATGGGAGGGAGGAATGGTTCAATAATAGGGAGTCTAAGTTTAAATAAAATGCAAAAGAAAAAATTAATCTATAAATTCAGGAAGATTAGCAACTTTGTCAGGGATAAATACAAAGAAAACCATGACTACTTATGCACAATAAATAGTAAAACAGGAAACTCTTCAAAACAGTCAGAAGAAGGAAATGCAGCAAATTTTAGAGGAACAACAAACTACAGAACATAATTAGAAAACATTTTTAAAGTACAGAGCTTAAAATAAAAGTGACTGCCAACTTGTAAATTGTATATTCAGGAAGAAAAACTTGGAAGATAAATGAACATTTACTATCTGTTTTGTATAGTAAAGGACTCTAAAACCTCATAAATTTAAAGTACCACAATCTTTTTGGGGGGGGTTCTTAACCACTGAGCTGTGGTGGTATTGTGTTCCCCAAAATATTGTGCACCCTAATAAATTTATCTGGGGTCAGAGAACAGACAGCCACTAGATACAAAGGCTAGAAAATGGTGGCACTCACACCTTTAATCCTAGTATTCCAGAGGTAGAAATCCCTCTGGATCTCTGTAAATTCAAGGCCACATCGGAAACAGCCAGGCACGGTGACTCACGCCTTTAATCCCAGCGAGTAATGATAGAAGGCAGAAAGATATATAAGGCATAAGGACCAGGAACTAGAAGCGTTTGGCTGGTTAGGCATTTGGCTGGTTAAGCATTCAGGCTTTCAGTTCAGCTGAGATTCATTCTGGATGAGGATTCAGAAGCATCCAGTCTGAGGAAACAAGATCAACTGAGAAACTGGCAAGGTGAGGTAGCTGTGGCTTGGTCTGTCTCTCTGACCTTCCATTGTTCACCCCAATACCTGGCCTGGGTTTGATTTTATTAATAAGAACTTTTAAGATTCCTGCTACACTGAGCCATCTCTTCAGTCCAGATTATTTTAATTGAAAATAAATTATTTATACACCATAATCTGATCATGATTTCTCCTCCATCATTTCCTCCCAGATCCTCGCCATTGCCCCTTCTATCCTACTCTGTGTCTTCTTTCTCTCTCTGTCTTCAGAAAACCAATAGGCCAACTAAAAACAGAATAAAACAAAACAAACAGACAAACAAACAAAAAGAAAAAGACAAGAAACACACACACACCCACACACACAGACACCCACACATGCATACATACAAAACTCATAAAAACACAAAATCAGAAATCGAAATAGGTAAGCAAAAGATAAGTAAAGTTAAAAAACAACAAACAATGACAAAACAATAAACAACCCAAAACAAAGCATATGAGACAAAATGTCTCCAAAAATACCATCGTTTGTTTTGTGTTAGCAATCTACTACTAGGCATGGAGTCTGAAGAAAATTCTCTTCCTTTATGAGCAGTTGTCAAATGAAGATAGGTTCTGGCTTCAGGGTGCGAGCTGTGTCCATTTTCCATCTCATTGCTAGGGTCCCAACTGGCTTGGACCTGTGCAAGGCCTGTGCACACTGCCCTAGTCTCCTAGAGTTTCCATGTGCTTTAGTCCCATTGTGTCTGGGTAGTACAGTTTCCTCAGTGTCCTCCATCCCCACTGGCTCTCACAATCTTCCTTCACCCTCCTCCACAGTTTCCTGAGCCCCAAGGAGTGGGACCCAATGGGGATACGCTATCTAAGAACTGAGTGTGGTTTCCCCTCCCTCTACTGTTCTTGTTTCCTCCCAGCTCCTCTCCCAGTCTGGATCTACTCCCTTTCTGTCTCTTATTGGAGACAAACAGGCTTTTAAGGGATATTAATAAAAAAGATCATAAAATAAAATATCAGAATCTTTTTTTTAATCTTAGGGTTAGAAATTCCAACAACATTTAGCTTAGCTTAACTTTCCAATTTTACATTTCTTACATGCTGTAGTGTTCCTTTGAAGCTCTGTTAGTGAAGGCAGACCTTATCTAAAACTCTCAACTTTTTTTTTCCCATTAGCATCGTGACATCAGTATGTACAAACCCAGGGCCTTAGTGTCTAACAGGCAGATGGCTAGAGGTTACCCTTGTTTCCTAACCACATACAGCTTTCCAAAAGGACAATTTCCTTCATTGAAAGAGCAAGTACACCTTCATGCCAAAATATGCAATGAATGTCCCACATTGGTTTCTGTACTTTGTTACTGATAGAAGTTTATTAAAACCTGAAAACCCTTAATCATCAGCATCCATCTAAGAAGTTTTTCTACTTTAAAGCCTTTTAAATTATCCCTCCACAAATGAGAATGGCTTGATTAAATTTGTTTAAAAAACAAAGTTTTGTATTATATTTTAAGATTCTTCCAACTCTGTTGTTTTCCATTCAAATTGCTTTTTGCAACTCAGGGTCTTTGGTCATTCCATATCTCATATATACAGATGCTCAACAATTACATGCAAAACAGCATGTGATTGATGTGACTAATCATTGGAAAAATGCAAATAAAACATAACAAGAAGAAAAGCAGCCTTCTCCAGATTATTAGAATAGTTATCATCAAACTGGCAGAAACTGACAACTTCTCATCACTCATAGCTTATTAGTGAATGAAAATTTGTATCACTATAATAAAAATTAAGGATATGCCTTAAAGATTAAAGATATGATTACCATATGACCTGAAAATCTGACTGCATAGTCTCAGGTCATGAAGACAGTATTCCAAAGAGATATTTGCCATCTTATACTTGTTACAGCTCCATCTCTAATAGCCAATAAGAGGAAGCGGCTATATGTGCATTAACTGATCAATGGGTGAAGGAAAGGTGACACATATGCAGAATGAAGTGTTATCTGGACACAAAAGAGACTAAAGCCTTACCATTATAGACAGAACTGGAGGATGTGCTACTTATATGGAATTTTCCAAAGTTCATTTCATGAACATACACAGAAAAACAATAGTCACCAGAGACTCTGAAGCATAGGACAAATAATTTAAAACGTCAGGAAAGCCAGGCATGGTGGTAGATGACTTCAAAAACAGTTTGGGAAGCAGAGGATGGTAGGTCTGTGAGTCCTATACAAGGTAGGACCCTGTACATCTATCCCACCTTAAAAAAAAGAAAAAGAGAAAAAGAAAAAAGAAAAGTAAAAAAAAAGAGAGAGAGAATATGCCAGGCATTGGTGGCACACACCTTTAATCCCAGCACTCGGGAGGCAGAGCCAGGTGGATCTCTGTGAGTTCGAGGCCAGCCTGGGTTACCAAGTGAGCTCCAGGAAAGGCGCAAAGCTACACAGAGAAACCCTGTCTCGAAAAAACCAAAAAAAAAAAAAAAAAAAAGAAGAAAAGAAAAAAAGAGAGAATATAAGATACAAGTAGGACAAATAAATACAAGTACACATGTTGTACAGCACAAGTCTTTATAGTCTTCATAATTTTTATAGTTTAGAAAACCTATTTGACATTTTGAGAAGAAAGAAGTCAGAAGCTTCAAAACACATGGAAGCAATTAATGATTAAGGATGTGTAATGCTAAGTACTTTGCTTTGTCATTATAAGCTGGATTCATGTATCACATTATCACACCTCAGCCACAAATATGAACAATTCAAAAACACATATAAACAAACTTTATAAAACAGTAGAAGAAATTGAATAAATAAGATCATAGATGAACCTTGTGATAAAGTAGTGATTCATTTTTATTAATAAAATTATTATATTGAACACATCAAAATTGTTTGGAACATTTTCATAAATCTTTAAACTTCACATTGGAGTAAATGTAATATAAATAGACACACTTAGTTTTTTTTCTGTTGCTTGATAAATTTCCATGACCAACTGCAACTTGGAGACTAAAAGTTTTATTTTCACTTACAATCTGTGGTCCACCCTTAAAATAAGTCAGTGTATAAACTCAAGGTAATATCCTGGAAGCAGGAAACAGAGACTCTTGGAAAACTCAGTTACTGCCTTGCTTCTGTGGTTTGTTCAGACTGCCTCTTTAAACAGCATGGAATCATCACCTTGGGATGGAGAGTACCATCCATAGAGTGTTGGGCCCCTCATATCAGTCATTAACAAAGAAAATACCTATGAGCTAATCATCTAAAGGCATTTTTCTCAATTGGGCTTCCCTCATCCAAATGACACTGGTTTGTGTTAAGTGGGAAAAAAAATTAACCAGAACAATATATAAGTTCTATAAAAAAAGATAAAATTCTCAATTAACTTAATAATGAGTCAAAATTAGATTTAAATGATCTGCAATTAGTGTCTTATTGTAACAATAAATGTCAAAACAACCAAATAATATTCTATTTATTCAAAAATAGATGTTGTTCTAATATATTTCTCAGAAGAGATTATTTGAAACATACATCTGAAGGCTATTACAAATCTAAGATTAACCTGGAAGAATTGTCAAACAGTAAATAGTGGATTCTATTGTTCTTAAGACAAATTTATGTAGCTTAGATGTGAAAGTGCATATAGAAAATAAGAGCAAATATCAGCTTAGTAAATATATGCCTAAATGGGACAATTTATCTCATATCCTTTTGCATCAGGAAACAACATTTGGGTTGTATCATAGCATGCCCAGATCTGCTACCAAGTCGATAATAGTAAGCCTTGTTTCTTCTATGTTGTTGCAGAAGACTTTACTTATGTAACCAATACATTACTCCAGTTGAAATTTAATATTAATTTATTGACGTATTATGCATTTCCCTATTTATTGGTAATAAGTTAGCAGCATCTTACTATGCAGCCAGATCACCTCTGGTGTGCCATCAAACAAAAAGCCAAAGAGTAGTTTAACAGATAAGACACTATTCTCTATTATGTACTTTTGTAAGTTATATGCATATGCCTTCATCTTTTGTAATTTTCACTTTCAAATTGACTGACATTACTTTGAATGTCATATGTTGAAATCTACTAAACATAAAGTGAAATTTGTATATCAGGTGCCTGTCAAACTGCTGAGATCATCTCATGTCCAAGTTTATTTATCACCTAGCAAGGAAGTAAGTATTTGAAGAAACATTACAGAGAGGGGTCCATGAACAGGACTGTCTGTTTCTATTTTTAGTCAGTTTGACTGGATCTTAGTTTGAGATTGAAACTTCATGCACCAGCTTAAGAATGTATAGATAGGATTTTCTAGTACATAAGTAGAGAAATAACTTAGCTTTGAGGCCCATTCAAACTCAGTGATCTCCAGTATAAGGCAGGAAAGCCTTCATGAGCTTTCCAGGGTAGCTGAACTAATCCCCACAAAACTTCATGAATGAAGCTACAGAAGACAAATCAAGTGTAACTGAGGAAGATAATCATGTATGGGTGCCTGAACAAACTTCATATAAAAGAAAAAAAATATCTGAAATAGTGTTTATTGCATTCAATATCCTATTTATAATTAATGTTCCAGATTAGCACAGTTTGTGAAACAATAACAAAACAAAACTGATATTTCTCAGAAGAGGGAGTGGTTGAAATTGTACCAGAGTGGATAGAGGGCATGCAATTAGGAAAAAAAAATAACTGAGATGTTTGAAACTTCCTTCCATTTCAACTCAAAAAAATGAGACTGCAGAGTGTGGAGGTTTAAGTGAGGATGGTGCCCATAGGCATATTTGCATGCTTCATCTCCAGTTGCTAACCTGTTTAGGAAGGATTACATTCACAGCAGTTCTCAACCTGTGGGTTGCAACTCCTTTCACAGGGGTCATCTAAGACCATCAGAACACACTGATATTAACATTTTCATTCATAACAGTAGCAAAATTAAAGTTATAAATAGCAACAAAAATAACTTTATTATTGGGAGTCACCACCATAAGAGGAATTGTGTTAAAGGGTCACAGCATTAGGAAGTTTGAGAACTGCTGGCTTAGAAGGTGTGATCTTGTTGGAACACAAGTGTCTTTGTTGGAGAAAGTGTGCTGCTGAGGTGGAGTTTGAGGTTTCAAGAGCCCACCAAGGTCCAGTGTCTCTCTTTTTTTCTGCATCCTGCAGATCAAGATGTAAAGCTGTGAGCTATAGGTCGAGCACCATGCCTGCCTGCTTCTCATCATGATAATAACAGACTAACACTTTGAAAGTGTAAGCAAGCCCCCAATTAAACACTCTCTTTATAAGAGCTATCTTGATCATGGTGTCTCTTCACAACAATAGAACAATTATTAGCATACAAGGATATCAAATTAATAGGAGTTAGTAGTTGGCTATAGATTAATCAAAAGTTGAGGAAGTAGTGGGTATTCCAATAAGGTTTTGTCTTGGATAATGGAGCAATCTATAGGAATTAATATAGAGAATTCATAATTGCAATTGCTGTGCATTGATTAGACCTGTTATGTCACAGGCATTTGTAGTCACACTGGTGACCTGTCTCCAGAAAATAATAAATATAATCTCCAGTGTGGAACAATGTCTATACTGAAGGAAACTAAAGATATAAATGTAAACATTGTAAATAATTTTATCACTGAAACATGAAAATAATAGACAAGGATGTAGCTAGAGTTTTCCTGCCTGGTCCACAGTCAGGACAAATCTCTCTCACCTGCCAGTCCCACAGTCGCTCAGACCCAACCAAGTAAACACAGAGACTTATGTTGCTTACAAACTGTATGGCCGTGGCAGGCTTCTTGCTAACTGTCCTTATATCTTAAATTAATCCATTTCTATAAATCTATACCTTGCCACATGGCTCGTGGCTTACCGGCATCTTTACATGCTGCTTGTCCTGGCGGTGACTGGCAGAGACTCCCTCTGCCTTCCTGTTCTTTTTATTCTCTCTGTTAGTCCCGCCTATACTTCCTGCCTAGCCACTGCCAATCAGTGTTTTATTAGCAACATATTTGCCATACGGAACATCCCACAGCACAAGGATATATGTGATTTACAGGTGTTCACAAAGAAAGAATTCATTGAGGTGAAAAGAAGCACAATTTCAAGTAACACCTGGAATCCAATGGCAGATATATATTGATTAATAGTATAAAATTACTGAGAAGTGTGGAAAAGATGTTACAATTATTAAATAAATCATCCCAAGCTGAGCAATGAGAACGCAGAATGAGTGCATGGGAGATGAAGCCTTAGAATAAATGTATAAACAGAGAATTTCTTTAAAAAATTATAAGTCAAAGAGCAAGAGTAAAGAGAGTAGAATTTTGAGCATTAATGATAGCTAAAATAGACAGTGAAACCCATCACTTCTTTCACTTATATTTTAATGAATGCATATATACTCACCAAAACTTTGTAAGAAATAACAAGAGAGGGCACAGTATTTGAGTTTCACTCATCCATACCAACAGTCAGGCTTGCACATGTTCAAACAGATAATTACTGACATTATTGTGATTGGCATAGCAATCTAACATACATAATATAACTTTAGCTTTTTGCTTACTACAAATAAAGGAGGTTGTGGGCAAGTTAAGAATCCTTATACTGCCAGGCAGTGGTGGTACACGCCTTTAATCCCAGCACTTGGGAGGCAGAGGCAGGCAGATCTTTGTTAGATCGAGGCCAGCCTGGTCTACAGAGAGAGATTCAGGAAAGGTGCAAAGATACACAGAGAAACCCTGTCTCAAAAAACCAAAAGAAAAAAAAATCCTTATACCAAGTTAATTATTTGGATACTTTATGAGATTTTATTAGTATTAATACTTCTTTTAAAATTATGAAAAAATCTCAAAATCATATACATAATGAGCCCATTTTATCTTTTGATATTTAAAATATCATGAGTAAGAGACAGATAATGGTGACATGCATTTGAACTTAAAATACCCAGGAGGCAAAAGATAGGAACATAGATTACAATAGGAGAAATATTCTTTTGAATAAAAGAAAACTGGTTTCAAATATTCCAAAAAATATACGAAAGAAGGATGCCTAATAAAAAAGAAGAAATGATTGATAGAAAATTAAATGCTTGTATGATCATATGAGTAAACATTTTATAATATATCAGTTTAGAACTCATTGAGTTCAACTACTTGAAAATAAAATCAAGTTACTTCTTTCAGAAAAGGAGACATTCAAGAGATTTTAATGAGCTGTTAATAAACATGAAAGAAAATTATCTGTCCTAAGACAAATTGGCCATCTATAAATCCCATATAATAATATGCTATTAATTTAATATTTTGTAAAGACATATTAACTGAAGTTATAATATTCTAATACTTTAATTTTTATACATGTGATATTTTTGAATCTTAATTTTATCCTAGGGCTTTTCTTTAAGAGTTTCCATAAACCAAATTACCATAATCTATAGTTAGAATTTATCCTGTGTCATGGCCTGTCCTGCAGCTGCTCAGATCCAAGTAAACACACAGAGGCTTATATCAATTACAAATTACATGGCCATGGCCTATGGCTCAATTTTCTTGCTAGGTATCTCTTATAACTAAACTCAGCCCATTTCTATTAATCTATATGTTGCCACGTGTTTTGTGGCTTTACCTGTGTACCATTACATGCTGCTCCCTGGATGGCAAGATAGCGTCTCTGCCTCTCTTTTCTTCTTCCTGTCTCCCCGCTGGGTTTCTTGCCTGCCTCTAAGCTACCCTGCCATAGACCAAACAGCTTTATTTATCAACCAATCAGAGCAACACATATCCATAGCATACAGAAAGACATCCCGCAGCAATAGTCTCTAGTAAATCTCTGACCAAGGAAAATCTAGTTTGAAATGTGTATGAGACATATGAGAAATAGAAACAAAAATATAATAGATAGCTGAGTCACTGTTCTCAGAGAGATAAGCTGTACCAGCAACAAGCAGTCATAATCCTAACAGTGACAGGGAGTTAAATGAATGTGTGAAAATTGAAACACAGAGGACCTGCAAGGCTATGGATTTTGTAGGTTCTGTGAACATCATCTCTTAGGCTCTGGACAGCATATGTGAATGGCAGGTTTAACAAAATCACATGTGAAGAGAGAAATGCATTAATGTAACTGGTGCAGATCTGAAGTGTCTGCCATTGGGTTCAGGGTTGATTTCATAAAGTATGAGCAGTTTATAGCAATGTTACCTAAGAAGGCAAGATTTGTGTATAAAGAAAAGTTTCAAATAACATATGTCAAGCCAAGAATTGATACCGAGACAGCAAATTTTCAAGACAAATTAATGGAACATGTGCATCACAGGGGAATAGAAGCTATATGATTCAGTACAAAAAATGACCAAAGGCAGGAAAAGTTGGGGTCTTGGAGACGTGTGTTTTTTGACAAATTGTGAATAGTTTTTCATCAATTCACACTGTAGCATAGAATTTATAATTGCCTGACTCTATAAATGATAGCTTTATTATTACCACATCATTTTTATGTTTTTTTTAGGGTAACTATCTCATCAGGAAACCTTTCTTTATTCATGTTTAAGATTTCTTAAAGCATTCAACACTAGAAAGAATTAAATGAGGAATAACTATGAATGCAAACAACTGTAGAAGAAAATTACAGCAGAAGAAAACAATGCCTTCCTATGCAACATAAATAGTTGTTTTAAGGAGAATATTGAGGAGGCTTTACATGGAGTAATTCTTAGAGAATATAGTCTAGAAAAACAATTTTACAACAATGGATTCATTTCCCTTCTTGGGTAGGAAGAGTAACCATGCAGGGAACAGATAAATTTCCTACTTCTTAGTTTACTTCATGTCATTCTGTTAATCCCAGTATAACATGTTAAATAAGAAAAAAAAAACAGTCATAGCAGATTAAAGAAACTGGATAAACATCACTAAGAAAGTGAAAGACTCCTACAGTGAAAACTTTAAAATACTGAGGAAAGAAATTGAAGGAGACACCAGAAGATGGAAAGACCCTTGTCCTTATGAATGAACAGAATTAGCATTGTGGAATAGCTGTAGTACTGAAAGTGCTAATGGATTCAAGGCAATCCGCTTCAAAATTCTGTTCACACTTTTAACAAAACTAGAAAAAAACAAAACAAAACAAAAACAAAAACCTGAAAATTGTTACAAGAACACAAACGTCACTAACATCCAATGTGACCCTGGACAATCAAAAGCAAGAGTCAAGTTACAATACCTTATTTCAAATTATATGACAGATTCACAATTACAGAGGCACAGTAACAAATGTAGAATGATCCAGCACAAAAACAGACAATAAGTCAATAAAAAACAGGTGACCCAGAAATATATCCATACATCTTCAGCCATTGAAAATTTGACAAAACCATCAAAAAATATACATCAGAGTAATGACATCCTTCAGTAAACAGTGATGGACAGACTGGTGTCCACATACATATGAATGTAATTATGCCCCTATCTGATCCTGTCTGAAAGTCAATTCAAAACAAATCAAAGACATTAATGTAAGGCTTGAAATTCTGAGCCTGCTACAGGAAATTTAAACTATAAGCATAGACAAGGACTTCATAGAAAGGTCTCTATTAATTCGGGGAATAATTGAAAAGTTTTTAAAATGGAGTTGAATGAAATTTTAAAGATTCTCCACAGCAAAGGAAACAGTAAAGAAACAGCCTGCAAAATAGGAGAAATATAACAGGATTGATCTCTATATAATTATATATAACTAATCTATTATTCACCATTAAATACATACTTTGCTAAAATTTATGCACATAAAACAACTACATTATCTAATCAGTAAATGAGCAAATGATACAAATAGACATTTTTCAAAAAAGAAATATTTTTAACATTCTTAACCATCAGGCAAAGGCAAATTAAAACTACATGGAGATTTCACCTCATCCCAAAATAAATGGCTATTGTCAGGAAGACAAATGGTAACATATCACAATGGGGTTGCAAGGAAAGGGGATCCTTATTTACTGTTGATGGAGAATGAACTGTGCTAACCTTTGTGGAAATCATATTGAAGCTTATTTAAAGCTATGTAGGTTCCAACTACCTCTATGTGATATATAACCAGAGTCACAGGCAGCATATTATAAAGACATTTACATTTTCATGTTTATCTCTTTAATGTTCACAAGAGCTAAGCAGAGCAAGTATAGATATCCATTTGCATGTGAGTGGATAATGAAAATATGTTGTTTATGTATAATATCCAGCTATAAAGAAGAACAAAATTATGCTACCCACAATATAAAAAAGGGTTGTGGATATCCAGAGAACCCTCTGTTAAACAAAATAAGCTGGACTCAGGAAGACAAACAATGTATATTTTCTCTTTTATATAGGAGCTAGTTATAAATATGTATATATGTGCCTATATACACACACACAAATACGTATGACATGAGTGTAGAAAAGGCTATGAGAAAGCCAGAAGATTCTAAAGAATGGGGAAATATGAAAGCATTATGAGAGGAAACAAACACAATATTACGTGTTTTATCTCATACATAGAATCAAAGCATATAATAAATGGAAATAATAAATGGAAAGAAAACAGAATGAAGAGCGTGTGGTGTGAAGAAGGGAAAGAGAATCCTGTCTGAGAACAGAATGTGGGCATGGAAAAGTACAATGATGCATACATATGAAAACATAATATGAAACCCATTATTTTGTATACTGATTTAAAAATCAGTACTACATGCTGTAATAAAGGAGAAAAATAAGAATAGGAAACATAGACTGTCTTCAGAAGACTGAAAATGAAAAGAAGATTCAGAAATTCATGAAGTTGGTTATCAGATGCTTGAAAAGTGTGAAGAGAAAGATGAGAAACAGATGGAAACAAAGTCAAGCTGATCATAGCTCCAGCAATGGCCACATGGCTCTCAGTAGGTGGAGGGAAATAGATAATTCCTCCAAAAAGTAAGCTGTGCAACCCTGTTAAAAACAGATGGGAAGATATAACCACAGGACAAACTCACAGTACTCACAGAACCTCAGAGCCAGGACCAGGATTTAGTAAGACAAGGTTTCCTACCGGGGATCAGTCCGCAATGGACAAGAATCCCATTTTGTCACTGAGGGCAGAAGCCAGGCTCCATCTTGAGGAAGGACCTATCATTTGAAATAGAATTACTTTGAGGAAATGAGGACAGGGCATAATCACAAGACACAGAACCTGAATTTAATTCACCCTGATAAGAGTCAGCCCTGAGAGGCAATTGTGGAGAGGAAGAGGAGAGCCTCTGACTGACAGAAAAGTGCAGCTTGTCATAGGCTGGGCTTGGGTAGTGTAGGGCAGAGAAAAAGACCATACCAACCCAGTTGCTAGCAGAAGATCTTATCAGCTGATAGTCCCAGAATTTAATAGTCCTGAGCTGCAGTCAAAGAATGAATCCAACTCCAGAGCTAATTATCCAGTTCAGTGTCATGGATCCTGAGAACTCTAACTACAATGGCTGACTTAATACCCACGGTAGCACCCTCTTTAGTATATAGACAACCTTCAGAACACAGAAACAGTCCTCTGCCTGGGCAGATTGCAGTGCTGTGGCTCTGCTTGTACTCTCCAAGCACATGAGCGGCACCCCTTGCTGATCTCCAGAAGGTAGACAACTGCTCGTAACACAGACTGCAAAGCCACGTGTGGGGAGCAGAGCACCTAGACTATATGACAGGTGTTTTCTAATTTGTATCAAAGGAAATTACTGCTTATTTTTGGAATTTTGTACCCAAAATAGAATAAATAGAATGTAGAAAAATTATTTATTGTTTACTAAGATTCTAGCCTCTATAATTTTAAGAACCATATTTTTAATTTTAAGACTTTTCGTCCTGTATTAATATATGGAAGCTAAAGAGATTTTTTAATAAATGAAATTTACATAAAAATAAAATATGATTGCATTTACTTTCAACTTGTATGGTCTCAGATAAAACAAATCATAAGTTCAAATAACAGTACTATTACTCATGCTTAAGTAACCTCCATGAAAATTTAGAATTAAGCCACATTTAAAAAATGACAATAATATTGGCCATAAATCATGAAAACTCCTTTTCATATAATTTATTAAAAATGAATACTCTATACTTCCCAAGACAAAATACTCACTCATAGTATATTGCTGTAAAGACTTGGCAAATGAATTTGATAAATAATAACTCTTTCAACCTTGGAAGCAATCTGAAAATCAGAAAAACGGGGCACTACAGCTGTATCAGTAGGCAGAATCCATTCCCAGCTCTCCACAATGATTGATGTCCAGCAAAGTTATGTTGACCTGTACCTTCAGAAGGCACTAAATAGATTGAATCAGTATATTCTACTCGACTTCAATCTTGCATGAGAACATATTTGACCATGCTTATATTTTATGAATAAGCTGTTCCTTCTCAATGAGTATATTTTCAGAAGTTTCTACACAAACCCCAGTAACATCTGCTTAGAAACTAACACTCTAAGTGAAAACTTCATTAGAGACTGGAATAAATGTTCAGACACATGCTTCATATCACAAAATGACCAAGGAAAGGAAACAGAAATGTAGAGGGCAAAAAAAGGTCTCCATGAAAACAGATAAGCTCTGGAGAAGCCAGGAAAGTTAAACATACAATGGATCTCTCTAAAGGTAAAAAATAATTGACTGTTCTTCCAGAATGCTGAGGGAGAAATACAGGTTACAACCTGGTAATCCTTTGCTAGATGTTGAGCCAAGCTCTGTCTACATCACCCAGAATATTATGCTTGTTTATCTCAGACCCATTCCCCCAAAAACCTTAAGCATAAAACTCATCCTGTGAGAGATGTCATTTGCACTTTACAACAGTCTAAGTAACTTCTATGTTAGTCATTTTGTTTACTTCAGTCATTCTCTCTAGACTATTATCTTTAGCATTGTGTCTAAGTCAACAAAATACCCATCTTATTGACTAAGCAATATGCATTTTGTAAAGAGCTTCAATGTAAACATGTCTTAAGCTTTGTAGTACTCATTGGGCTGAGTTAATTGTTACCTGATTTTCCCCCCAAATTTGTGCTATGCTTAAATATGGCTAAAGTAAAATGATCTGGGTCATACTGTAGAAGTCCTGGCCCAGCACTGGTACCAAAATCAGGCTATTCTGAGTTTCATTTGTACCTCCTGCTGACTGTTTTCTCTATCTGCTGTAAAGTCTGCAGGGACCCTCCCACACAGAAATTTAAAAACATACAGGTGATTGCACCACACATTATATGTGGCCATGTGCCAATTCAACTATGTTTTTAATTTAGTGTTGCCTGAATTTAATTTTCACTCAAAAATTGCATTATCATTAGATGCAACCCTATTTCATTAATAACGACTGAACAATATTAGACCAAAATCTGCTTTAACTTTTCAAATTTAGGGTAAGTATTGTAAAATCATTTATAGAAGGCAAAACCCACAAAGTTCAGTCCTGAATGTAGAGAATGTGAATGACAGTTTCTTTTTCTTTCTTTTTTCTTGTGTGGCAGAGTATTTAAAGCACCTTTGTGATATTAATGACCATCAACTTTGAAGAGTCTGTATTCTCCACTTTAGTAAGAAATTTAGCTCATTTCCCACCATCTTTTTAAATGATTTTATATAATATACATAATTTAAGTTGATGAAATTAAAACAATTAATGAGGTTTTGCCTTCCATGATGAAAGATAAAGAGTAATCTTGCCTCTGATCTTTTATTTCCTATATTTGTGGCACTATATTTTATAATAAATAGCTTTACCCATTTCTCAGTCTTTTTATGAAAAGCTATTCTTTAGCAAAGCATGTCCATAGTATTCAGAGAAATTGTTTCACTTTTTGAATTCTTAATGTCCATGCTCTAAGATATGCTACACTCACCCATTATTACTTCAATAATTATCACATGTAGCCCAAAGCCAAGCTACCATTCAGTGTCCCACTTATGTATTCCAAGTTACATGCAAAGTCAAGGGTGAAAAAATAAGTCATCATAGGACTTTGTTTATTTTGAATAACATTAATTGCAAAAATCTTTATGTCTCACTATATATCAATAAAAAATCTGATTCCAAAGGAGAGATTTGTCCTTTATGTGAGGCTAAAATAGAGTTTTGGTGCCACTTAGAAAGGCTGCTTCTGTCTGAATCTTTTCTAGTGGATGTGTCATTGTATAGATGCTAGCTTACTTTGCAAAGGCTCACAATTTTGATTTCTTCTTATTCTAACAAATTTGGCATATACTAAGTTGCATTCAAATCTTATTGTTCTCAAAGCATTTTACAGTTACTTTTTTAAAAGAAGTAAATTTTCAAAAGCAAAAGAAAAACCTTTCTGGAATTGTTTTAAAATCATTTAACAGACAGATAGAGGGAGACCAACATTGACAACATTGAAGATGAAACTAATTATAAATTTAGCTACAACCAGCCGATAGCAGGTGATGAACATTATATTACCCAGATGTTAGTTATATTCTTTCACGGCGCTGGTTAAACGGCGGCGCCCCCTGGCTGGTCACCGCCCGCGGTGGCCAAGCCGGTGGAGGAGTGTGCTAAGTAAAAGAATCACAGCCATGGTTAACCTTTTTGAGCTTTATTGAGAGGGGGAGAGAGAGAGAGAGGGAGAGAAGGAGAGAAAGAGAGAGAGAGAGAGAGAGAGAGAGACAGAGAGACAGAAGGGGGAGGGAGAGAGACAGGGGGCCCGCCGGGAGAGAGGAGCGGAAAGGAAGAGAAGAGAAGAGAAGGAACAGAGCGCCCACCCGCTTTTTAGGCTGGGACACCGGCAAAGGCTGATGACGTAATTAAAGACCAAACCCTTACACCAGACTCTTGCAAAATCAGCTTTTCAATTAGCCACTGAAACCTGGACCTCATGATCTTTTCTGTGATAACATGGTTTTTACTATTACTAATCACTCCAACCATATTCTTTTCATAGAAATATAAATAAGAAAAAAATTTCTGTTACCAACAGTATGATTACATTTAAAGCATGCCTCAAAAAATGTTTTGTGACAGTGATTCTCAACCTTTCTAATGCTGTAACCTGTTAATACAGTTGCTCATGTTGTGTTGACCCCCAACCATAAACTATTTTGGTTGCTACTTCATAACTGTAATTTTGCTACTGTTGTGAATCATAATTTAAATATCTGATGTAAAGGATATCTGATATGTGGTGTGACCCCTGTGAAGGGGTCATTCAACCCCTAGATTGAGAACCACTGCTCTATGCTGAAGAAAAATGGCTTCTGCTAGATGACTGTGAAATAAAAAGGAAAGGACGATTGTCAGTATCGGAAGCAATGTTTCCTTGGTTTGAGGGGAAATCTCTCTATGGTAGAACCATTGGATTTCCCTTCCCTAAAGATGCTTTTGCAGTCCTCTGGAATAACTATTTTGAAATACAAGTATTCCTCTCAATTCATAGC
Source organism: Peromyscus aztecus (assembly GCA_902168405.1). Classification (NCBI taxonomy): domain Eukaryota; kingdom Metazoa; phylum Chordata; class Mammalia; order Rodentia; family Cricetidae; genus Peromyscus; species Peromyscus aztecus. Next base: position 29,859 of record CABHPQ010167292.1, on the reverse strand, counting down.
CCACTCTCAATTTAGATCCCCTGAATCAGGAAAGGAAAATGTCTGGCAACTTCATTCTGGTTTCAAAATCATGGTATTTTCATGAATGAGCGGAAATTACAACATATGGTATTCTTTGTCACACTCCTAGGTGATTTCATTTGGCCTTCACATGACTTTCCAGCAGCTCTTTGCTATAGTTCATGTTATTGAATACTGTGGTAGGCATTGCACCAAACTCAGCTTGCAATATCCTAACAACAGTCCTGAAAACTTCATTATGTATCCCCTAGGATCACTGTTTAAGCATCCTTCCTTACTTTGGATGTAATAATAGCAAGATATGCAAGATATCAACTAATAATATTTAATTTAAATTTATCTTAAATTTTGTATTTTTATTTAATAAAATTTTATATTTTACTATAGCAGATTACTATATATGAGGTAGGAGATAATTCATGTTCTGCATTTTCATTTATGGTGTTAGTTACTTTTCTGTTGCCTTAATGATACAAACTGACTAATACAAGTTAGGGAAGAAAGAGTTTACTTTGAGCTGCAGTTCCAGAGAGGATACAAATTATTGTGGAAGGAAAGGTATGGCCACAGGAGATTTAGACTAACCCTGCAGTCAGTAAGCAAAGAGAGAGCAGGAAGTGGGTCTGAGTTGAAGTGGTACGCAGACATTGTCCTCTTTGCTAAGGTACCTATCTTCTACTTCTGAGGCCACTTCTTGATGGCAAGTCTTGCTGATTCCTTACTAACCTTAAACTGTATTTTTCTTGAAATATGTGCTGGATTTATGTCAATTTGATACCAGCTAAAGTCTTCCAAGAGGAGGAAACTTCAATTAAGAAAATGCTTTCATAAGATTGGCCTGTAAGGCATTTTCTTAATTAGTGATTGATGCTGGAGAGCACAGCCCATATTGGGTGGTGTCATTCCTGGGCTGGGGGTCTTGGGTTCTACAAGAAAGCAAGATGAGCAAGTCTTGGGGAGCAATCCAGTAAGCAGCACCCATCCATAGCCTCTGCATCAGCCCATTTCTGCTCCTGCCATGTTTGAGTTCCTGCCCTGACTTCTTTTGATGATCAATAGTGACCTGAATGCATAAGTCAAATAAACTCCTTCCTCCCCAAGTTTCTTTCATCATAGCAGCAGTAACCCTAACTAACACAGAAGATTATCTTAAAACTTTTCATGGTATTCTAGAAAATTGTACCTTCATATTTGAGAAATATATTTGTAAACATTGTGGCTGCTGGTAAGTTGCTCATGCCCCACAGGATGGCCACATACCCATGTTCATATGGAGCGCACTAACTAGACCCAAGAGATTAATAATAACTAACTAAAGAAAGACATAAAGCTAGTAGGGCAATACAGGGGGCAGGGGCACTAGAAGGAGTAACAGGTACCAGTGGATGACAAGATTATCATGCATTGTCTAAACATACAGAACTTCCTTATTTCTTAAATTGAAAACTGATTTAATGAAAACATAAATAACAATGAGGAACACACTATGTAGCTCCTTACTTGACCACGATACTATGTCCCCACCCCAAAAAATATTAAAATATATACACAAGAGAATGCACACAATGAAAAAAAGTACATATATTTCTTATTTGTTACCTTTAAAAAGGAATTTGCAAAGAAACAATAGTCCTTGAAGAAGATAAAAAGAGCTCAAACTCTAAGAAAAATAAGTTTTTTATCTTCTGCAATATGTGTGCTTCTGACTTACACTGTACTTTTTAGGGCTGTTAACTCAATAGTGAATAAAAACTTAGAAAGCAAAGTTGCTTTGTCTTCAATGCTAGAGAAGAAACACATGAATTTTTCACTAATAAAGATGGTGCTAGCCGTACTTCACTGTAATTTTGTAGCCCCTGAGTGAAAGAGTATGTGTATGTGTGTGTCTGTATGTATGTGTGTGTACACATGTGTCATGACACATATATAAAAAACAAGAAAAATGGAATAAGCCAGTTTTCTTTCCCACCATATGGACTAACAGCAGGCTTCTATAACCATTGAGCAATCTTGCTAGCTTGTCTGTTATGATTTTTTGTGAGAAGTTTATTCTAATAAATTTAATTTCCTCAAAACATACAATAAAAGTATTGAAGTCATATATTTCCTTCTATATGTGGCTCACTCACTTCAGTTATCAAGTTTTTTAGGTGGACATTTGTTTACATTTTTTTTCATTTTCTTTTAAGAACTGTAGTGATTCTAATGATGTTCATTTTCATTTCATATCAGGTTAGCTCATATTTTTTCTATTATCTTTCAAAGACCCAGAAAAATTTGCTGGGTTTATTTTTAATCAACATTCTACAAAAAGATTTAAAAAAATCTATTTTTAGTTACATTCTCATTGTTTCTTTAATTTTATTGAACCATGTAAATCCATTTAGCATGGACTTGGATACAGTTCTTTTATAGTCCAGATTCCTACAACTGTCAGACTCAGTCCAGATCAATCACAGCATTGGTATTAATGTTTAGAGATTAATTTAATCAGTAACCCACCATTGGGAAAAATATATGAAATAAGAACTAATTTGCTGAGGGAAGTCAAGGGAACATTAACTTAAAATTTAATACAGAGCACATGAAATCTATCTCTTGAGAAATGATTAGTCTTCTTGAGCAAGACTGTGCCTGGTAGTTGAGCCTTGGGAAGGTCCTAACGTCATATGGTATCATTTGATCCCTATCTAATGAACTTAAATTGTATCATGTGTTGACTTCAGTGGTCTTAGTCAAAAATCCATCTCAACCATAGATTTTTCTATAGTAGTTTGGTCTTTGTAATTAAACAAACACTGAGCTAGAGTGGCCTTAGAATGTGACTCAGTTTAGTAGCATTGGTGGTAAGAGGAATGGCACAGGGGGTTGGAGCTGTTCCTTCCATGGTGATTCTATCTAGTATCCTAAAGAGTTCTGAGGACTATGTCTAACCATAGGCATGCAGCCAAGGATGTGCTGTTTAGGCATACCCCCAGCACAAGGGAAAGGGTAGGGAATTAATTGCTATTAATAAATGCTCCTGTGATTCAATCAAAATATTAGGCAGGCTGAAGATTCTGGATAAACATGGAGAAAACCATAACAATGACTCACTGTAAACTTACATAAGGGGTATCATCCCATGCTGAAATAAGGAAGTAACTTCAGGCTCAGAGAAAGTAAGCACCTCACTTAGAATTTCAGGCAAGACATGTTGATGCAAGTTAAATTTTGGAGATAGAAAAAATGTCCATGCCTTCAATGTCTAAGTTACATCAATAGAAAGTGTCAAAATTATTTCAAGAAATCATGAACTCATAAAATGGTCAAAGTAGATTCCTAAAAATACACCAAATATTAACAAGTATGCACAAACTATGGGACAGTAATGATAAGGAAATTCAACTAATTTAAAAAAACCCAGAAAAAATAATTTAATGATCTAATAGAAAGAAAGCAAAGAGATGCAATTTAAAAATCAATTAGTTCCTGCCAGAAGCCAGACTGGTCCTAGAGACCCCAGGTAAGACATCAGCCACAGCCCACTAACACTCTCTGCACCCTGCCCAACAGTCCCAGACTGTACCCCCTCCACGGGGCTCCATATTCTGCCTTACAACTTTGGAAGAAGACTTCTGCTTTACCTGAGACCAGTCTGAATCTAAGGATAAAGGGTAAGACACAGTCCAGAGCCAGTTAGCACTCCCTAAAGCTGGCCCAACTACCTCAACTGCACCCCTTCCCCTGAGCTCCACATCCCAGTCAACAACCTTAGCAATAAGCTTCTGCTGTACTGGAGGCCATGCCATACTATGAATCCCAGAGACCAAGCGTACCTGGAACCCCAGAGGCCACACAGGTACTTGGAACTTCAGAGGCAACATTGACACCAGAAACACTAGAGATCTTGCAGGACACAAAAAATCTACTGAAGACACCTTACTGGACCTGAAGACTTGCTAGTCACCAAAACCACTGGCCACATAGGCTGGAAGATCAGAGAGGAAACAGAAACCAAGGAATAAAACACCCATCCAACAAAGACAAACACAGGAATCAACACCTAGACCTATAATCACCCTGAACCTAGATGCCTAAATGTTAGTGTAAGAACACAATCAACAACAGAAAGGGCAATATGGCACCACCAGCACCTAGCTACCCTTTGACAGTAAGACCTGTACATAGCGACAGAGCTGAAGCACAAGAAAATGACCTTAAAAACAACTTTATGAAGATGACCAGGTTCTTAAAGTAGAAATGAAAAAAAAAAACTTAAAGAAATTGAGAAAAAGACAAGAAAAATTGGAGAAAATCTATAAATTCCTTAGAACGGCAAGAAAGAAAAAGGGAAAGTGATAAATTCCTTAGAATGCCAAGAAAGAAAAAGGGAAAGCAAATGAACAGGTGGAGTGAACTGTTCAAGACCCAAAGATATAAAGAGAAGCAATAAAGAACACAAGCTGAAGGACTCCTGGAAATGGAAAATTGAGGTAAGCAAACAGGAACTACAGGTGCAAGCATCACCAGCAGTATATAAGAGATGGCAGACAGAATCTCAGATGTTGAAAATATAGAATAGATTCATTGGTCAAAGAAAATGTTAAATCTAAAAAATTCCTAACACAAAATATCCAGGGAATCTTGGACACTATGAAAAGATACGAAACCTAAGGATAATAGGAGTAGAGAAGAAGAAGAATCCCAACTCAAAGTCCCAGAAAATATATTCAACAAAATCATAGAAGAAAATCTTCCTAACCTAAAGAAGTACATGCCTATAAAGGTACAAAAAGTTTACAGAATACCAAATAGACTGCACCAGAAAAAGAAAGTCCCTATGCCACATAATAATCAAAAACACTAAACATACAGAATAAAGAAAGAATATTAAGAGCTGCAAATAAAAAAGGCCAAGTAACATATAGAGGCAGACCTATCAGAATTACACCATCCTTCTCAATGGAGACTCTAAAAGCCAGAAGAGCCTCAACAGAAGCCTTGTATACTCAAAGAGATCACAGAAGTCAGCCCAGACTACTATACCCATGGAAATTTCCAATAACTATATGTGGAGAAAATAATATATTTAATGACAAAGTCAAATTTAAACTATATCTATGTACCAATTTAGCTCTACAAAAGGTACTAGAAGGAAAACTCCAACCCAAGGAAGTTAACTACACTAAAACAACAACAACAACACACACACACACACACACACACACACACACACACACACGCTACCACTACCACCACCAGCACCAACAATGACAGGAATCATTGGTTAATAATATCTCTTGATATAACCCTGATATCCAAACCACACAAAGACTCAACAAAGAGAGTTACAAACCAATTTCTCTAATTAATATTACTGCAAAAATACTCAATAAAATATTTGCAAACTGAATCCAAGAAAACATCTGTGGTGATTCGAAAGAAAATGTCCCCAAAAGGGAGTGGCACCAATAGGAAGTGTGGTCTTGTTGAAGCAGGTGTAGTCTGTTGGAGGAAGTGTGTCACTATGGGGGTGGGCTTTAAGGTCTCTTTTGCTCAAGCTTCCCTCAGTGTGACATGCAATCCATTTCCCATTTCCTTCTAATCAAGATGTAGCTGGCACCATGTCTGCCTGCATGCCACCATGCATCCTGCCATGATGATAATGGACTAAACTTCTGAAACTGTAAGTGAGCCACCACATGTAGATGAACGGCCTTATTAAATAAGAAGCACAGAGCCAAATACAGAGTTAATAGCCCAAGAGGTCAGAGCAATAGCTAAGAGCTAAAAACCTTACCCTTCATTGCCGCTGCTGTCCTTCCTTTCTGCAAGAGAGCTACTTCCTGTGTGTTTGTCCTTTTTATTGACTTTCTGTTCTACCTTCTCATTGGTTGTAAACCCAACCACATGACCTCCTGGTCACTGCCTGTCTGTACAGACCTCCAGGTCTTCTATTGTTGGTATTGAGATTAAAGGCGTGTGTCTCCATGCTGGCTGTGTTCTTGAACACACAGAGATCCACCTAGCTCTGCCTCCCAAGTGCTGGGATTAAAGGCGTGCACCACCACTGCCCAGCTTCTGCTATGGCTTGCTATTAGCTCTGACCCCCAGGCAACTTTATTTATTAACATACAAATAAAATCACATTTCAGTACAAATAAAATATCACCATAACCACAATTAAATGTTTTACTTGTAAGAGTTGTCATAGTAATGGTGTTTCTTCACAGCAATAGATAGACTAAAATAGAAGTCCACATCAGGGACTGGGGTATTGCTCTGATAGGCAGGGCCATATTTTTGCTTAGAGAAATATACTTTGAGTTAAGAAAGCAGTAGAATTCATTAAGCACTGCTTACAGGGCCATACTATTAGGAACATGGAAGACAGTGTTGCTGAGTGTTATTTGATGAACTCTGGGGGGGCTACCTCAAGATGTTTCAGAGGAGAAGAATTTTAGTATGTTGCCTAGAGACCATTTTTGTGATAATTTGGTGAAGAATGTGACTGCTTTGTACCCTTGTCTGAAGAGTTTGCCTGAGTCTAAAGTGAAGAGTTTTGGATTAATATCATTGGTGGAAGAACTCTCAAAACAGTCTAGTATAGACTCTGTTGTGTGATTATTAGTGGTAACTCTAAAGAAGATTTATAATGAAAAGGAGAAAACTGAGCAGAATAAATTTCAAAATGTAAAACATAAGGAGAAAAGGAATACCAATAAGTGGAATGGAACTAAGTCCTGTGTTGGAAGAGATAAAGAGATTAATAAGTATAATAAAGGGAGTGGTGATCTCAAGGTAAAATCCCACCCAGCTAAGTTGCCAACATGTAAAAAGGAATTAAAGAAAATCTTAGAGCCAGATGTGATGGTACATGCCTTTTAATCCGAGCACAGGGAGGACAAAGGCAGGAGAATCTCTGAGTTTGTGGCTCATCTGGTCTACAGAGCTAGTTCCAGGATAGTCAAACTTAGGTAGTGAAGGAAATTGTGGAAAACAGAAAGCTAGGAAAGATGTAATTGAAGAAGGGGGGCATGTTCAAGTCCACAAAACTTGGCAGCTTCACTCATCTGGTTCTGGCTTTAGAGTTAAGGATAGAAAAAATGTGTTATGGAATTTGCCTCCATTCCTAAGAAAAGTTGCAGAGTCCAGGCATTTGTCAGGAGTATCCCTGAATGGAAGTCAAGAGAGATTATTTTGTGAAGCTGTGAAGTTGAAGCCTGCATTGCCTTAGAGACCCCAAGATCTTAGAGATTCCAGAATCATAAGATAGTTGCCAGAGAAAGCATCTAACAAGGAGCTGAACCAGCCCAAAAGAAAGAAGTATGTTGTAGTCAACAAAGCTGAATGGAGTTGTATAGCTGTAGAGCTTCTCTCCAGGTCCCGCCAAGTCCCTGCAGCCCACTTATAAAATAAACACACAGATGCTTACATTATTTAAACTCTTTGGCCTAATGGCTCAGGCTTCTAGCTAGCTGTTCTTATATCTTAAATTAACCCATTTCTATAAATCTATACCTTGCCACATGGCTCGTGGCTTACCAGTATCTTACCTGTTGGTACTCATGGCGGCAGCTGGCAGCATCTTCTGACTCAGCCTTCCTGTTTCCAGAATTCTCTTCTCTGCTTGTCCCGCCTATACTTCCTGCCTGGCTACTGGCCAATCAGTATTTTATTTATACAGAGCAATATCCACAGCAGAGTTGGAGATCTGAAGAGCATTTTGATATCAGACATGGAGATACAGAGTTTGGAGTTCACCCAGATGGTTCTTGGTCTTGCTTTGGTCCAGTATTTACTCACTATGCTCCCTTCCCTATGTTTTGGAATGGTTAGGCATATCCTATATGTTGAAAATATATTGTATGTTTTTTCATTTTGATTTCATAGTTAAGAGACTGCCTGAATCTCAGAAGAGACTTTGAACTTTAGAGTTTAAATAAGTTAGAGAATGTTATAGACTATGAGGACATATGAAGTTGGACTGACTGCGTTTTTGCACAATGATATGGCTATAAGACTTTGGGGGCCAGGGAGTAGAAGCTGGTGATTTGAAAGAAAATGCCCTCCAATGGGGGTCGTACTATTAGGAGGAGTGGCCTTGTTGAAGTATGTGTGGCTTTATTGGAGGAAGTGTGTCATGTGGGGGTGGGCTTTTAGGTCTCTTTTGCTCAATCTTTCCTCAATGTGATATAAAAAAAACTTCTATTGCTGTCTGATCAAGATATAACCAGCAAGTACCATATCTGCCTGCATGCTGTCATATTCCCTGCCATATTGATAATGGACTGAACCTCTGAAGCTGTAAGTGAACCACCAAAATTAAATGTTTTCCTTATAAAAATTGCCATGATCATGGTGTTTCTTCACAACACTAGAAACTCAGATAACATCAAAAAGGTCATCTACCATGATCAAGTAGGCTTTATCCAAAGAATGCAGGGATGGTGCAACATATGAAAAGCTGTCTTTGTAATCCACCACATAAACCACCTGAAACAAAAGTGACATGATCATCTCATTAACTGCTGAAAAATCCTTTGACAATATTCAACACTCCTTCATGATAAAACTCTTGGAGAGATCATGAATACAAGGAACATACCTAAACAAAATAAAGGAAATATACAGCAAGCCCATAGCCAACATCAAACTAAATAGAGAGAAACTCAAGGCAATTCCTCTAAAATTAGAAACAAGACAAGGCGTCCACTCTCTCAATATCTATTCAATATAGTATTGGAAGTTTTAACTAGAGCAATAAGACAACTAAAGGAGACCAAAGGGATACAAATTGGAAAAAGAAGAAGTCAAAGTATCTATATTTTCAAATGATAGGATAGTATAAATAAACAACCCCAAAAATTCTATCAGGGAATTCCTACAGCTGATAAACACCTTTAGTGAAATGGCTGGATACAAACTAAACAAAAAAAAATGAGTAGCCCTCCTATATACATAGGATAAATGGGCTGAGAACAAAATTAGTGAAACAATATCCTCCCCATTAGTCACAAATAATATCAACTGTTTTGTGGTAAATCTAATCAAGCAAGTGAAAGACCTGTATGACAATAACTTCAAGTCTTTGGAGAAAGAAATTGAAGGAGATATCAGAAGATGTAAAGATCTCTCATGCTCATGGATTGGTATGATTAATGTAGCAAAAGTGGCTATTTTATCAAAAGCAATCTACAGATTCAATGAAATTCTCATCAAAATCCTAGCACAATTATTTGCAGAACTTGAAGGAACAATACTCAATTTCATATGGAAAAACAAAAACCCAGGATAACTAAAATAATCCTGTACAATAAAAGAACTTCTGGCAGTATCACCATCCCTGATTTCAAGCTGTGATATAGGGCAATAGTAATAAAAACTACATGGTATTGGCATAAAAATAGGCAGGTTGATCAATGGAACTGAATCAAAGACCCAGACTTAAATCCACATACTTATGGATACTTGATTTTTGATAAAGTAGTCAGAAATAAACACTGTAAAAAAGAAAATATCTTCAACAAATGGTGCTGGTCTAACTAGATGTTGGCATGTAGAAGAATGCAAATAGATCTGTGTCTATCATCCTTCACAAAACTCAAGTCCAAGAGGATCAAGGACCTAAGCATAAAACCAGACTCACTGAATGTGATAGAAAAGAAGGTGTGGAATATCCCTGAATGCACATTGCACTGGAGGAAACTTCCTGATCAGAACATAATGCACAGGCATGAAGACTAACAGTTAATAAATGGGATGTCATAAAACTGAAAAGCTTCTGTAATGCAAAGGACACTGTCAAAAGGACAAAATGACAGCCTACAGAATGGGAAAAGTTCTTCACCAACACCACATCTGACAGAGGGCTGATTTCCAAAATATATAAAGAACTCAAGAAACTGGACATCAACAAACCAAATAATCCTATTAAAAATGTGGCATAGATCTAAATAGTGAATTCTCAACAGAGGAATCTCAAATGGCTGAGAAACACAAAAATAAATGTTCAGCATTCTAAGCCATCAGAGAAATGCAAGTAAAAATGACCCTGAGATTCCATATTATACCTGTCAGAATAGCTGAGATCAAATACACAAATGACAGTTCTTGCTGGCAAGGATATGGAGAAAAGGGGAACATTCCCTCCATTGTTATTGGGACGGCAAACATACAGCCACTTTGGAAATCAATATGACCATTTCTCATAAAATTGGAAGTCAATCTACCTCAAGAGAGCTATGCCAATCTTGGGCATATACCCAGAGCAAGCTGTACCATACCACAAGGACACTTGATCAACTGTGTTCACAGCAGCTTTATTTATAGTAGGCAGAAACGAAAAACAACCTAGATATCCATCAACTGAAGATCGGGTAAAGAAAATGTGCTACATTTACACAATGGTATATTACTCAGCTGTTAAAAACAATGACATCTGGAAATTTGCTGGCAAATGGATGAAACTAGAAAAGATCATCCTGAGTGAAATAACCCATAAACCCAATAACCCATGGTTTGTATTCACTTATAGGTAGATATTACCTGTAGGGATCCACAGACTGAAAGAAGCTAAGTAACAAGGAGAGCTCAAGAGGAGACACAGGAATCTCACTGTTAGGGGAAATAGAATAAACATCACAGGTAGGGAGGGGACTGGATGAGAGTGCTGGCCTGGGAATAAGAGGGTAGAGGGAGAGAGTACTGCGAAAGACAACTGGAATGAGGGGCATCTCTGGGATGAACTTGAAACCTAGGGCAATGGAAACTCCCAGGAATCTATGAGGGTGACCCTAGCTAAGATTCCTAACAATAGGAGATAAGGAGCCTGAATTGGCCATGCCCTCCAACCAGGCAGGACTTCCAGTAGAGGAATTAGGACCCCAACCAAGCCACATAACATTTGACCTAAAATTTGCCCTGCCTACAAGATATGCTGTGGTAAAGGTGGCAGCACAGAAATTATGGGGGTGCTCAATGAACCACTGGCCCAGTTTGAGACCCATACCGAGAGAGAGAGAGAGAGAGAGAGAGAGAGAGAGAGAGAGAGAGAGAGAGAGAGAGAGAACCCCTGACACTGCCTGGAGGGCCCAGAGACTTAGAATACAATCAAACATGACTGGCAAAAAAGACAATGAAATGATCCCTAATGATACTTCTATACTCACATTGTTGCCTAGCCCAATTGTCATCAGAGAGGCTTCACCCAGCAACTGATGGAAACACATGCAGAGACCCACAGCCAAACATTAGGCAGACGTTGGGAAATTCTGTAGAAGATGGGGGAGGAAGAACTATTGGAACCAGACTGGCCAAGGATAACACCAAAAAAAAAAAAAAACCCACAGAATCAATTAATTTGGGATCATAGTTGCTCATAGAGACTGAATCATCAAGAATGCTTACATGGGACCAACCTAGGCCCTCTGCACCTATGTTACAATTGTGTAGACTGTTCTTTGTGGGACTCCTAACAGTAGGAGCAGGAGCTGTCTCTGACTCTGTTACCTACTTTTGAGAACTTTTCCTCCTTCTGGGTTGCCCCATCCAGCTTTAACAGCAGAGGAAGTATCTAGCCTTACAGTAACTTTATATGCCATGGCTGGCTAATATACATGGAAGGCCTGGCTTTTTCTGAAGAGAAAGGAGAGGAGAAGGAGTGGATGGGGGAAAGGGGAAGGTTAGAGGGAGAGACTGGGAGGAGGGGAAACTATAATCAGGCTTAGAAAAATTAATTAATTAATTGATTTAGTTATTTATTAAAAATTCTGATTATAAATTTTGATATTGCTTTCTTAACAAGATAGAAATCACTATTTGATTATTTATAAATATATATATGATACTATAGAATTTTCAATTAATCCAACAATTATGGGTATTTGTAAAGGTTCAGTCCATATGCTAGCACATCAGACCAGTCTTAATAAACTTAAATGTTTGAAAAGAATAGAAATTGTGATGTTGAAAACATAAGTGAAATTCAGATTGTGACAGGATTCAAGATTAGGCTAGATTAAATAGAAAATAAAACAGGGAAAGTTAAAAAACAGTCTATCCAAAAATAGTCATCCAATGGAAACAGGGAAAATATGAAGAGGAATGAACAAAACCTGCAAGGAATTTATAACAACATTAAGGAACATATATTCAGTTTACTAGGATTCAAAAGGATTTGAGGGTGCCCAAAATGTGAAAATATATTAAAATACATAACAGAAAATTTTTCAATCACAGAGACAGATGTAAATATTCTGTTGTAGGAAAGTGAAAATTCTCCAGTAAGATTTAACTTAACCAAGGAAACCCTAAAATGTCTTAAAGATGAGTTATCCAATATGAAGGATAAAGGGAAGATTCTCCAGATAACAAGGAAAAGAAACAAATCAGAGATTAAGTTGCACCAATTCACCTGGCTTTGCAACAGAAATTTCACATGGCAGGTGAGAGCTGTGTGTCTCACACCACTGTAGGAAGGAAAGAAACTTTCCAAGAATACTCTACACAGCAAAGGAGGAAGGAAAAACATTCTCAGACAAGCAAAAGCTTAAGGAATGTATCTTCACTGGCCTGATGCTGGAACAAATTTTAAGGGATGGAGATCTTCAAACAGAGAAAAAAATTAGTTGAAAAAGAAATAGCAGGAAGTGCAAGGCTCTCTTGTTAGTGTAAATGTCAGACAGGTTCAGAGTGCTCAATATTATTATCATGGTTCATAAGTCATTTTTACCCACAGTATCAAAACTGAAAACCAAAGCAAGTGAAAATAAGTATTAATTAGTTGTGAGATGGATAACATAAAAAGATATGAAATATCCAACGTTCAAAATGTTGACAAGTATTGAGGGCGCATTGAGAGTTTTATTAGTACCATGGTTTCTCCCTGTTTGAAGTTTTTTCCCCTTACATTTGTACACTGCATTACTAACATTTCAAGGCAATATCTTATTAGCTAAAAATAACTTTTGGTAAGTTACATGACCATCACATTGAAATATTTATAATAGACAAATCCCCAGTAATCTGAAGCACCAATGGTGAGTTGCTGGCTGCTGTCTATGTCCTAGCCTTACTATTTTGGCTTCTGCTTCTTTCATTGCTCTGCTTTTGTTTTCTGGGCAGAGACCTACAGAGTGCTGGATGAGTGCTACTGGCACCAAGGACAGGGAAACAACCCCTAAGTGACATCCATACTTACTTCCTGGGTCAGGCAGAAGTGATCTCTCCCATATTCTAAGCCTCTCTTTTGCTTTCCGGAGAGTCACTCTAGGACCCAAGAAGAACAGACACTAGAGTCACACTCAGAGGAGCTAACCTCACTAGCCAGCATATTCAAAATGTATTAGGAACCACTGTGTCTGTACTCTCTCTGAAATCCTAAAGCCCTTCCTACTTTTGCCACATTGATTACTTTCTATGTGATATTCATAAGTATAGGTAAATCAACCAACCTCCTTAGTTTTCAGCTTGCTTTTCTTCTTGTGGGACTCAGATTACATGACTGTAATTCTTGTTTCTTACAAGATAATGCTGAGAGTTCTTAAGTATTTTAAAGCAAAAACAGACCGATTTAAGCTTCATGGATACTCACCAACCCAGCTGTCATCTGAATCTCTTTGAACTGTTATAAACAGACACACTAAGGCATATTCAAATAAGATCTTCAGGGATGCCTGAAGAAAATAAATAACTTTTAATAGGTATTTGCCTGGTTGCCATAAATATATATCCTAATACAAGCAACATAAACTCTTAAGCTATTACATATCCATTAAATAAACATTAAAATAAGTTTGATTGAAAAAAAAAACAGAATACCATCAAAATTCTTACTTTTCTAATCTAAAGATCAATAAAATGATATCAATCAAGACAGATAACTTTTAGGTAATATCTTCTACAAGTCAACAAAATCATGGAAAAAAATTTAATTAGTACCCAGCTAGCAAACCCCACATGAAGAACCTGTACATGCAACATCACTAGGCTATGATGCATTATCTTAGTTCCATTGAGCAGACGATGCTAGCGCATGGAATCATCCATTCCTCATGGCGTCAGTGGAGGATACACAAGAAGCTTTAATTTCTGTTTCCCAACACAATGTTAACAGGGAGGCCTTCCTCTCCTCTTTAGTGTGGTTCTAGAAGAAACTTTGTGGACATTTAGTAGCCATGAAATCCCATCCCTTCCCATTGTATATCACAGGGGCTAGAAGAAACTTTGTGGACATTTAGAAGCTATGAAATCACATCCCTTCCCATTTTACATCACAGGGGCCATAAAAGAAGCAGTCAAGTTTCTCTTCCTTTAGATAGAGGTAGTGCCCAGTTTGGTGAGATTTCCTCTCCTATCAGGTGCAAGTGAACTTTAATGGAATATCCTAACTTTCACAGTATCCTGAAATTATGAAGCTGAGTATATTTTTTTCTGCTTGAGTAATATCAAAATTTTAATAGAAAGAACATTCATCACATTGAGGCCTGAGAATATTTCAGTCTAAATGATATAAAACAATCAATCAATGCCAACGGTGAATAATACTTATCAGATTTTTTAAAATTTATCATGAAATGCTACAATGAGACATTACTAACACATTTGAAACAAATGAAAGTGCAGCGTCTTAGCAAAGGAGTAGAAAGCCTCAGGAAAGACTAACAAAATAAAATGACACAAATAATAGAAAGTGTAGAGCAGAAAAATGTAATAAATTTGTATTCACAGCAGACCCTGAAGCAGAGTGAAAGGGGCTATCCAATTAACTTGTGACTAAAATGATAGAAATCACACTGTGTGACAGACAGAGAGAGTTTATTTTTCCTTAATGCTGAGAGAGAAATCTGATGGCAAAACAAAGGGACAGAAACCTCAGAGGACTGTCCTTAATGTCACAGAAGGTCTAAGACCATTTAAAGAAAGATCCAGAAGGAAAAGAAAGATGGCAGGGTTCAGAAGAGACAAATATCATCACTTTCGAACTTCTCAAAGTTGGCAAAAAACACAGTGATTTCCTTTAAAAATATATATTCAAAAAACAAAAAAATGATAAAATACTTTAAAAAATACTTCTTCTGATTTATACAATAAAAACTCTTCTACTATAGCATGTATAATAGGTATAGTAAAATATTTTCATTTATAAAATAGCTTAAATATTTAAATTTTATTTATTATATTTATTTACTTATTTATTTTGCATGCATGCAGGCATATATGCCATGGTATGTGTGTGTGTGTGTATGAGTATATATGTGTGTGTATGTGTGTGTGAATGTGTGTGTATGTATGTGTGTATATGTGTGTGTATGTGTGTGTATGTGTATGTATGTATGTGTGTATATGTGTGTGTATGTGTGTGTATGTGTGTGTATGTGTATGTGTGTCTGTGTGTGTATGTATGTCTGTGTGTGTATGTATGTGTGTGTATGTGTGTGTATGTATGTGTGTGTATGTGTGTGTGTATATGTGAATGTATGTGTGTGTATGAATGTGTGTATGTGTGTGTGTATATGTGTATGTATGTGTGTGTGTATATGTGTATGTATGTGTGTGTGTATGTATGTGTGTATGTGTGTGTGTGTATATGTGTATGTAAGTGTGTGTGTATGTATGTGTGTATGTGTGTGTGTATATGTGAACGTATGTGTGTGTGTATGAATGTGTGTATGTGTGTGTGTGTATATGTGTATGTATGTGTGTGTGTGTGTGTGTGTGTGTGTGTGTCTGTATGGTGTATGTAGCTTAAAGGACAACCTGCGGGAGTCAGTTCCTTCCTGTCACGTCTGGCCTGCACTCATCTTTGGTGGCAGCACCTCTACACACTGAACCTGCTAACCCCGAGGTATTTTAATTTTTTTAACCTTAAGTCTTGATTTAAATGAGTTTCTTTCAGGAATTTAATTATATTAAATAGATGCCTTGGGAAACCATGTTATTTTATAAATCCTCATTCATTCTACAGTTTTGGTTTTTTTTTTTAATTTTTTTTGAGGGGGTATTCTTTGAGTTCTTACACTGAACAAACTTCATCTAGACTCTCACGAAATGGTGGTATTTAAAAGTGCTCTAAAAAGCAAATAAAATATATTTGGTATTCATAAATAATCCTGAGCATTAAAAAAGTTCCAGGCTCACTTTAACACATTTAGATCATTTTCCTGAATGATCAACATGTAAACTATGAGAAGTATTAAAATGTGTCAGACATTATAATAGACAGGAATTATCTTGAAAAGTTAGAAACTATCATAAACTAAGAACTTTTTCCTTTGTCAAGAAATATATTTAGGTTAATGAAAATCTCTATGAAGCCACAGTATTGGCATATTGGGGGTCAGTGTTCACTTATCAATTTGTCAATGAGTTATCATTTCCAATACACTGTGTAGTTCTGAAACTCTTTCCCATTTCTCTTGTAAGAATGTTCTTTACTAGAGCAATGTCTGACTTCCTTATAAAAGACTGAAGCAAACGTAACCATGGCTTTCAGAACTTGAGTATGTTGCATTAATGTAGTTATTGCCACCTAACTGTTTCAGGTGGAAATCAAAGAACTAGCTAACCAGTGTTATTTCTGACTTGAAGAATTATTGTATATTTTGACAAAGAAACTTCTGTTCTGATTTTCAGATAAAAGATCCTTGAAGAATTTCCAAACAGCTTCACATAAGCCTTTGAGTTACAGGAGTTCTTCCTACTGAATTAAACATTAGACATGTTTGATGTGTGGATTTTTTCCCCCTCAAGTCTTAGAAAGAGCCTTACTAAAATATTTAAGCCATAGCACAGTGTGTTAGAGTTAAGGAGAGAAAGCTTTTAAATCAAATTGGAGAATAATGAATTCAAGCTCAGGTTTGCTGATGAATGCCTTTGGGATCTGTCACAGGGGCTCACGCTAGTGACCCTCTGGCAGAAGGAGAGACAGATATACCATTTCACTTCATAGTTGGGCTTTGCAACAGGAGATGAGCAGCATCACAATCTCACTCTCCTAGAAATCTTCAGTCTTGTGGACATTAATGTACACCAAGGATTTAGAAGTTATATAGATCTTCATATAGCCTGCATGCATTTCTAGAGGATACAGATGTATGATAGAACTTCCCTTCATCTATCCTTAAATAATTGAATACCACAACTATCATAGTTTTAGAAATTCAATTTGTAGTCTTATCTCCTTCCTAAATCACATATATCACATATTCATCAGCCAGGGCGTTTGCAGGATAGTTAACATTCTTCAGATAAACTAAAAATCTTTTCTTTTAAAAATATCCTATTCATTTTTACTTTCTATTCATATACAAAACTAGAAATATCAAGGCACATTTATAATCTTTTGCTTTATTGTATATTCCTTTATTGAGTCTCATAAGTGAACAGAAACATAGGTAGACAGTTTTCTGTCCTTCCACACATGCACAATGTACTGACTAACAAATTTATTGTTACTGATAATTGATAAGATATATCAAAATTGCTAGTTTAAATTCATTTAATAATGTATTTATTTGCTATATGGCCATAGGTAATAATGGGTTCTTTTATTTCAATATTAATTTCAACATCACACATTACACTCATACAATTATATATATATGTGTGTGTGTGTGTGTGTGTGTGTGTGTGTGTGTGTGTATTTTACTATAACATAATGTAATATATAACATTTTTTTTTCATTTGTAGCAGGAATCTTAACAGGTCTTATTAATAAAAACAAACCTGGAGCCAGGGTGTTGGGGTGAATACTGGAAATTCAGAGAAGCAGAACAGCTTCCTCACCTTGCCAGTTACTCAGTTGATCCTGTTTCCTCAGACTGGAAGCCTCTGAGTCCTCACCCAAATAAATCTCAGTTGAACTGTTGCTCAAAAGCCTAAAAGCTTAACCAGGCTGTAGTTCCTCGTCCTCATGCCTTAAATACCTTTCTGCCTCCTGCATTACTTCCTGGGATTAAAGGCGTGAGTCACCCATGCTTGGCTGTATCTTTGAACACACAGAGATCCAGGCAGAGCTCTGCCTCTGGAATGCTAGGATTAAAGGTGTGTGTGCTACCATTTTCTGGCTTCTGTATCTAGTGGCTGTTCTGTTCTCTGATTCCAGATAAGTTTATTAGGGTGCACAATATTTTGGGGAACACAATATCACCACATTTATTTATTTATTTATTTATTTATTTATTTATTTATTTATTTAATTATTTATCTATTATCAGCTTGATACAGTACAAATTCTTATCCTAATAGTGAAATGTTTCACTGAGACTTGCCCAATGATTGAGTAAAACCAAAACTTATTATAAGCCACAGTCATCCTAGGGTCCCCCCCTGTTATGTAGTCTCCCTGGTTCTGTGGGATGCAGTCTGATTTTTCTTTGCTTTATATCTAGTATACACTTATGAGTGAGTACATACTATATTTGTCCTTTTGAGTTTGGGTTACCTCACTCAGGATGATAGTTTCTAGTTCCATCCATTTGCCTGCAAATTTCATGTTATCATTGTTTTTCTCTGCTGATTAGTACTTCATTGCTATGAACATATTTGAGAATATATCTTTGTGGTATGATTGGGCATTCCTTGGGTATATGCCTGAGTGGTATAGCTGGATCTTGAGGTAGATCGATTCCCAATTTTCTGAGAAACCGCCATACTGATTTCCACAGTGGTTGTACAAGTTTGCACTCCCACCAACAGTGTAATATATAATACAGTTATATACTATGCTTAACATAATAGCAATGAGATGCATATCCAACAATAGAGACAGAGACCTGTAAATACACAAGTGAAATTATGGGCAAAGAACCATTATTTTGCAACTTCAGGCAAAGAGTTATTTAGGGTGAGGATTACCAGATGCAGATCTAGGTTGCAAACAGTTTTATAAGTGCAGTATAGTTCATGTGTGGTATTGATCAATTCTATCAATTTCTGGGTTTATTTGATATATTGTCACTACTTACATTTAATGTAATTGTTGATAGTTCCAAAGATTATTTATCCCTATTTTCTACCTTCATTTTTACAGTCAACATCCATGCTTACCTGTGGGTTACTGCAGGCTTTTGTAGTAGTTATCCACAACTTGCATAATATGTTAGTAATCAATGATTTTAAGACCACTTAAATTTTATAAAGCATGCCTTAACTTTGTCTCTTCATTTTATTCTGATTATAATAGTCTTGCACTGAGATTTTGCTTTGTATCCATGAGGGTAACAATAAACAATGAAATGACTTGTTTGAAGTACAAAATGTAACCCAAAAAGTCCATGAGGTAAAAAAAAATCATTATGTTCATCTAAATTTTTGTTCCTTACATTTTCCTGATATTTTAAGATTTCTTCTTTTATATTTCTCCTGGTTTTTAACAAACTTCCCACAGTTGTTACTTCACAATAGTTTATACTGTTGAAAATTCTCATTCTCCTTCACAGAAACAGTATCTTGATTTCTCCTTTATTCCTGAGGCATTTCCAATGATTACGGATTTGGGGTCATCATTTTTCTTTTTTTCTCCATCAACACTTGAAAAATGATCTGTTTCTCTCTTGTCTGATAAGACACATGTTATTTTGACTTTGGTATTTTAGAATTAGGCTTTGATAGGGGATAATGCATTCTTCTTTGTTGTCAGGATTTATTCTGTTTTTTTTTTCTTTTTAATGTGATTAGCTTTGTTGTAATTAATAAAAATTTAGCAGAATTAAAGTTCAAGTGTGTCAACAGGAAACAAAACATAACAAATGAATCAATTGATTATTCTGTTTTTCTTTTTTACCCTACCAAAAGAAATCAAAAGATTCAATGCAATCCCCATCAAAATTCCGGCACAATTCTTGATAGATGTTGAAAGGACAATTTTAGCCATATATGGGATAAAACCCAGGATAGCTAAAAAAAAAAAAACTTGAATAATAAAAGATCTTCTGGAGGTATCATAATCTCTAATTTCAAGATGTGCTATGAAGTATAATATATATTTTATAATTATATATTATATATTATATAATATAATATAATTATATAATATAATAACTTTATAATAAAATATATAACATTTATTATATATTTATATCTAATATAATACAATATTTATGATAAATATAAGTTTAGTGTATATTCATATATAACAATTAAACCAGTATTTATATATAATACTATTTGTACATATAATATAATACAACTTTATAATAAATATAATAAAAGCAGCAGATATGGGCACCATCAAATTGAAGACCCATGCACAACTTTACACACCTATAGACACAGATTTTTTTTATATAAAAAAACCTGAAATACACACCAGAAAAAGAAAACATCTTCAACAAATGGTAGTGGTTAAACTGGATGTCTGAATATAGAAGAATGCAAATAGATCCAACTCATTGCCCTGCACAAAATCAATTCCAAATGGATCAATGACCTCAACATAAAACCAGATACACTGAATCTGATAGAAAAGAAAGTGAGGGGATAGCCTTGAACTCATTGGCACAGAAAAAGATTTTCTGAACAGGGGACCATTAGAATAAGATCAACAACTAATAAACGAGACCTCATGAAACTGAGAATCCTATGAATTGCAAAGGATATTATCATTTATAATAAGGGAAATCTGCAAAATGGGAAAAATTACCTACAATACATGCAATAGATGGCTAATATCCAACATCTATAGAGAACTCAAGAAAATAGATACCAAGAAAACAAATAAAAATGGGCTACAGATCTAAACAGAGAGTTCTCAAAAGAATCACTTCAAATGACTGAGAAACACTTAAATAAATGTTCAACATCCTTTGCCATCAGGGAAAGGCAAATCAAAAGGACTCTGAGATTTCATCTTATACCTATCAGAATGGCCAAAATCAGCAAAACATGTGAGAGCTCATGCTGTCAAGGATATAGAATAAGAGGAACACTCATCCGTAACATGAATTTTAAAAGGTCTTATTAATAGAAAACCCAGAGCCAGATATTGGGGTGAAAACTGAGAGATCAGAGGAATAGAACAAGCCAAGCCACAAGTTCTTACCACTAGCAAATCTTCAGCCCAAGAGAGAGAGCTACTTCTTATATACTTATGCCTATATAGCTTTCTGTGCTCTGCCATCTACTCCAGATCTCTATGGTTAACTAGCACTTGGATTAAAGACAAATGCTACCAAGCCTGACTCTGTTCCCAGTGTGGCCTTGAACTCACAGAGATCCAGATGAATCTCTGCCTCCTGAACACTAGGATTAAGGGCATGTTCTATCACTGCCTAACGTCAATATTTAATATAGTAGATGGCTTTTTCCTCTGAACCCCAGATAAGCTTTACTGGGGTGCACAAATAAAATATCACCACACTCATCCATTGCTGATGGGAATGCAAATGCATACGACCTCTATGGAAAGCAGTGTGGTAGCTCCTCAGGCAATTGGAAATTTCAAGATCCCATGCCACTCTTGGGTACATACCCAAAGAATGCTTTTCAGTACCACAGAGAGACTTGTTCAGCCATGTTCATTGTTGCTCTATTCATAATAGCCAGTGTGGTGTCTTGAAAGAAAATGCCCCCCCAAAGGGGGAGACAGTAGTGGAATATATGGCTTTGTTGGAGTAGGAACTTGTTGGAAGAAGTTGGAAGAAGTGTGTTACTGTGTGAGGCAGGTTTTGAGGTCTCATATGTGCTTAAGCCATGCCTAGTGTCTGAGACCACTTCCTGTTGCCTGTGCAAAGCATTCCTGCACACTGCCATATCTCACTATGATGATAATGTATGGAACCTCTGAACTGTAAGCCACTTAATTAAATGTTTTCTTTGTAAGAGTTGTCATGGTCATAATGTCTCTTCAAAATAATAGAAACCCTTACTAAGACAATGAGACAATGGATTATAACTGAGCCATTAAAATGTGTGTGTGTGTGTGTGTGTGTGTGTGTGTGTGTGTGTGTGTATGTGTGTGTGTGTGTGTATGTATGATATCATGAATTTTCAGGAAAATGGATGGAACTCACAAAAAATTATCCTGAGTAAGATATCCCAGGCTCAGAAAGATGAATATGGTGTGTATTCACTTGTATGTGTATATTCACTCTGAATTCAATGATAACCAATCTATAATCAATAGAACCACAGAGGGTATCCCTAAAAAAAACCAGATTGTTGTCAAGACCATAGGTTCCTCTACAAAAACTAACAGCAAGGTCCATTTGCTGAAGACAACAACTATACAAGTCACTGAACATGGAAATGTCAAGGCAGTGCCTACAAAAAGCCTTCCCTAATATGCTCAAGTGATTTGGGTATAGGAATGCACTCTTTAAACTCTTAAAAGAGAAGCATAAACACCAAGCCAGCCATAAACCCTTTGATCTGAAATGGTGCAGTGCCTACAAGTGCCTAGGGCAATTACTTCAGGACAGACCCCTTGTTCAGAAGTAGTTGACCAATAGATAATGGACCCCACAGTTGCTTGTTTGTTTTGGTGTGTATGTGTGTGTGTGTTTGTGTGTGTGTGTGTATGTGTGTACACGCACGTGTGCGCACCACACATGTGTGTATTTGGCTACAGTTTGGTGTTTTATTGGGGGACTATTTTGTTTTATTTGTTTTGTAGGGTTTTGATGTATTGGTATTTTGAGAAAGAACTTAAACTTGGATGCGTAGGGAGGAGCCTCATATCTGGAAGGGGAAGAATATGATTAAAATATATTTAAATTTAAATTTTGTTTTAAAAATAAAAATATAATAAAAACAAACAAAAATAAACTGTCATTGGTATGAAACTACCGACTAATGTGAGATTGTTTCGATATTATGTTTTCTTACTATTGACCCTTTTCTCTTCTAAGGCTCAATGCAGGGTATCTCACCATACATAGTCATTATATCTCCTTAACTGTCCTCAATCTGTGACAGACTTCAATCTGTGTTCCAGGACCCTGACAGAATTGAAGGTCACGGCCAAGTTGGTCTTGTAGAATATGCTAAAATTAAATCTGTGTGATGGGCTCCAGAGAAGTTAGGAAACATGGAGGACCCTAAGAGAGACACATGGATCACCTTGGGATGGGGAAACAGATAAGATCTCCACATGTAAACTGGGGATGAGGAGGGGTAATAGAGGGAAGGGAATGGGGGATGAGAATGTGAGGGAGTGAAATGGTCGAGATGGGGAAGGGAAGGAGTGGGAGAGCAATGAAAGAGATATCTTGATAGAGGGAGACATTATGGGGTAAGGGGTACTAAGGAAATTCCCAGGAATCCACAAGGGTGACCCCAGATTTGATTACTAGCAATAGTGGAGAAAGTGCTATCCTGGGAATCAGATTAGTTAATACCCTAAATGTCATAGAGCCTTCCATCCAGTAATTGATGGAAGCAGATGCAGAGATCCACAACCAAGCACAAGACCCAGCTCTGGGAGTCCAGTTGAAGAGAGGGAAGAGGGATTATATGAGCAAGGGGGAATCAAGATCATGATGGGGACATCTACAGAGACAACTGACCCAAGCTCTTAGGAACTCACAAACTTTAGACTGACAACTGTGGAATGCATATGGGACTAGACTAAGCCCTCTGCATACAAGAGACAGTTGTGTAGCATGGTCTGTTTGAGGGGGCCCCTAGCAGTGGGATTAGGATCTATCCCTGGTGGATGAAATGGTTTTTTGGAACACATTACCAATGGTGGGATGCCTTGCTCAACCTTGATGCAGGGGGCAGGGATGTGGTCCTTTCTCAACTGAATGTACCAGACTTTGCTGACTTTCCATGGGAGGTCCTACATTTTTTGAAGAGGGGATTGGGATTGGGTCAGAGGGGGAGGCTGGGGCGAGTAGGAGGAGGGATGAGAGGGGGATCTGTCGTTGGTATGTAAAATGAATAAAAAAGTTTTAATAAAATAAATTTGTATGATAGTATCTTAAAGATAGGACTAGGACTGTCTATTTGGGGGGGGTATTACTGAAAGGTGAAGTATCATTATTATATCAATTTAGGATACAGGTGATAACCATATGCCTTATCACTAATGAGGCTATCTATACCAGCTAACTAAATAAATGTGATGATTGGCTCTGATTGGTAACATGACTTATATGTGTGTGTTGCAGATGCCTAATATCTGTTGCTTAAGGCTGATGAAAGATTCAATAGCTTAGAGAAATAGGGGAACTATAATGGAATTTGCATGGAAAACTCATGCCTTCACATTAGGATAGGTCAGTTCCTAATAATCCTCTTAAGAAACAGATTTGTGGAATGAGCACCAGCATATTTGAAGAATTCTCTTATTGCTTTTCTTTGTATGTCAGATTGCATAATAGCTGCTCAACTGGTACCTTGTAGTAGGACAGACACATAAGGTCAAGGAAATTGCCTCAAACCAGTCACCAAGGCGTGCACATAACACACTTCCTTATGAGCCAGTCTGAAGTCTGCCTGAATGCCTAGCAACAGATGCTGTCAGAATTCCTATTTGCTCTTAGATTTCCTGATCGTGCCCATCCAATGTGGGACAACTGCACAATGCCACCAGATTGGGACACAGTGTAGTTGCTAGGAGGAGGGTATATAAGGCCTTCCTCATTATTGCATAAATGAGTCTGCTGTTTGCCTTCAACTGACTCCCAGTGTCTGTGTTGCTGAAGCCATGCCTTCTCACCCCCTGCCCCTGAAGGAGCCATTATGATCCAGCAACAGTATCTTAATTGCAATTTATCTGATTGTATCCTTGAGAAGTAAGGGCCATTGGCAGCCCTTGCTCACCAGAAAGACTGTGCGTATAGTTACCAGAATGAGCAGCAGGGGCAATGCATTAATTATCCAGATCTATAGCACCAGTCAGTCAATCAAAGTCTTCATAGAAGTGAAATACATAGTAAACCCATTGTCAAAATTTCTCTTCCTTTGTGCCAAAATACTCGGACACAAACAATTTATGGAGAAAAGGATTTATTTGAGCTCATGGTTTTAGGGTATAATCTATTATAGTGGGGAATCTATTATGCAATCTGACAATCTATCAAGGCAAAGCAGCAGGAACCTAAGGAAGTATGTTATATTGCGTCTTCAGTTAAGAAGTGAAGAGTGATGAATGCTGCTGCCCAGATCAGCTTCCACCTTTCCACTTTTTAGGTAGTTCAAGATGGAAGTGCAGAGAATGGTGTCACCCACTTTTTAGAGTGTGAATTCCCATATCAATTAACCCAACCAACATAATACCTCATAGGCATACCTAGAAACTAAACAATCCTTCACAAGTAGGCCTGGAAGATTGTTTTCTAGGTGATTCTAGATTTGACTAAATTGGCCAGCTACTTCAAGATTCTGTCACTTTGAATCACTCACCATGATGGACTTATTATTGAACTCTGAGTCAGAATGAATCACTTTCCCCTTAAGTTACTTTTCTCAAGGTATTTAATTACAGCAGTAGAAAAGTAACTAAGATACTCCTATAGGTAACTCATAGTAAAGGAGTAAAGTCAAAGGGTCAGAGCAATCTACCAAGCAGTTCAGAAGCAATCTAGCAATTCATCAACAAATGGAAGTATTATGTATTTTACCAGGCCCCATCAAGCCCTCTATAGCACAAGTTCATGGACAGAGGTTACTATTATCTTGGTCTATATATGGCACTATTAATACCATATGTTCTTAAATGAAGATCAAATACTAAAACCTCTATTTCTGCTAGTCATTGAGTAAATAACACTGGAGACCTGTAGAAATTAGCTCAGCAATTATTGGCTTTTTGACTTAACTCTTCAATATACACCTTTATTAATATGATATGAATGTGTTTTAAAACCATGTAAATTTTAATTTTGGATTTTAGTTCTCTTAAAAATGCTTTATTTTATTCCCCAGGCCAATTCCATCACAACTTGTGCCTGGTCTTGCTGCCACTGGACCCCAACTCCAATCTCAGTGGATTTCTACCACTGAGGCACAGAACACACCAGCCAGAATGGGTGAGCAGGCAGTCTACAGGTTGAACTTCATCCCTCTCTTGATTGTGATCCTCCTCCTTGAAGTTGACACCATCCAAGCTAGTCCCCAGACTTGGGGCTGAGCCCTACTCCCAACTCCAGAAGACTTCTACCAAGCAAGCCCAGGAAACACAGCAACAACACATGAGTGACCTGCCTACAAGGAGAATTGTACCCCTTACTGGATTCTTTGTCCTGTGACCCTTTAGCAGGTCAATGCCATCCCAGCTCTTTCCTGACCCTGCTGATGATGGACCCTATCCCCAATCCCAGCATATTACACCACTGAAGTGCAGAACATACCAGCCAGACCCTCCCTCACCAGTGGACCAGCAGCCCTTCCCCAGAACTCCCACAGACAACATAGGCCCAGACACAATGCACACCAGTCAAAAGAACAGCACCTGCAGCTTTACAAGACTCCAGTTGGTCATAGGAACATCAGAAGAAAACTCAGATTTTAATAGAGTTCAGGGTGGATTTAGAGACCCAAACAGACTTCAGCTTTACCTATCAGAGGCCAGACCCAGTTAAGGGACACAAGGCCTCCAAAACCCCAGCAGAGAAACCCTACTGGATCTCAAGACTCATCAGTCACCAGAACTCTTGGGCATTTAGGCCAGAAGACTGGAGAAGAAACAGGAACCAAGGGACAAACACCTACCCAACAAAGACAAACACAGGCATCAATGCCTGGATTTATAATCATTCCAAATCCAGATGCCCAAATACCAGTGTAAGAATAAAATAAATAACAGAAAGGGCAGTGTGTCACCACCAGAGCCCAGCTATCCTATGGTAATAAGACTTGAACATTCCAATGTAGCTAAACCACAAGAAAACAACATTAAAAATAACTTTATGAAGATGAGAGAGATTCTTAAAGAGGAAATGGGAGAAACATCCCTTAAAGAAATGGAGAAAAATACAACCAAAAATTTGAGAAAATTAATAAATCTCTTAAAGAAAGTCAAGAAAACAAAAGTTAATGGAAACAAATAAAACTGTTCAAAACCAATAAAGGGAAATAGAAGTAATAAAGGAAAAAAAACCGAGGGAATCTTGGAGTGATCTGGGTAAGAGAACAGGAACTACTGATGTAAGTAACACCAACACAATAAAAGAGATAGAAGAAAGAATCTTAGACATTGAAGGTACAATAGAAGAAATAGATTCATTGGTCAAACAATATGTTAAATTTAAAGATTTCCTAACACAAAACCTGCAGAAAATCTGGGACACATGAAAAGACCAAATCTAAGAATAACAGGAATAGAAGAAGGAGAAGAATCCCTACTCAAAGTCCCAGAAAAAATATTCCACAAAATCATAGAAGAAAATTTTCCCAATCTAAAGAAGGACAAACCTATAAAGGTACAAGAAGCTTACAAAACACCAAATAGACTGGACCAGAAAAAAAGTTACCTCACCACATAATAATCAAAACATTAAACATATAGAATAAATAATGAATATTAAAAGCTGCATGGGGAAAAGTTCAAGTAAAAGGCATATAAAGGCAGACCTATCAGAATTACACCTGATTTCTCAGTGGTGCTTCTAAAAGCCAGAAGAGCCTGGAAAGAATGCTTGCAGGTTCTAAGAGACCATGGATGCCAGTCCAAACTACTATACCCAACAAAACTTTCAATCACTATATTTGGAGAAAACAAGATATTTCATGACAAATCAAATATAAACAATATCTATCCACAAACTCAGCTTTATAGAAGGTACTGGAAGAAAAATCTAACCCAAGGATGTTAGCTACACCCACAAAGCAACAGACACTAAATAATCCCACACCAGAGGAAAAGACACACACACATGCCACCACCACCACTGCCACCATCACCAACACCATCATCACCAACAAGAAAATTACAGGAATTAACAATCACCAGTCATTAATATCTCTCAGTATCAGTGGACTCAATTCACATATAAAATGACACAGGCCAACAGAATGGATACAAAAACAGGATCCATCTTTCTGCTGCATACAAGAAACACACCTCAACATCAAAGACAGGGGTTACCTCAGAGAACAGGATTTAAAAAGATTTTCCAATAAAATAGACATAAAAGAAACAACCTGGTATAGCTATCTAAATAGCTAACAAAATAGACCTCAAACAAAAATTAATCAAGAGTTAGAGAACGAAATTTCATATTCATCAAAGGAAAAATCCAAGTTGATGTCTAAATTCTGAACACCTATGCTCCAAATACAAGGGCAACCACATTTGTAAAAGAAACATTACTAAAGCTTAAATCATATATTGAACCCCACATTAATTGTGTGAGAGTTCAACACCCCATTTTCATCAATGTACAGTTGTCCAGACAGAAACTAAACAGAGAAATAATGGAACTAACAGATGCTAAGACTCAAATGGACCTAACAGATATCTACAATACATTTCACCCATACACCAAATAATATGTTTCTTTTCTCAGTGCCTTATGGAACCTTATCTAAAACTGAACACATTCTGGGTCACAAAGCAAATGCTAACAGATACAAAAAAGGGAAATAATGCCTTATATCTTATCATATCACCCAGGATTAAAGTTCAAATTCAACAATAAAACAAACTACAGAAAACCTACAAACTCATGAAAATTGAACAATGCTTAACTGTATCATCACTGGGTCAGAGAAGAAATGAAGTTAAAGACTTCCTAGAATTCAATGAAAATGAATGCATAACATATCCAAACTTATTAGCACTATGAAAGCAGCGCTAATAGGACAATTCATAGCACTAAGTGCCTTCGTAAAAAATCTGGAAAAATTTCATACTAGCAACTTAACAGCACACCTGAAAGCTCTAGAATAAAAAGAAGCAAATACATCCAAGAGGAGTAGATAGCAGGAAATAATTAAACTGAGAGCTGAAATCAATAATATAGAAACAAGGAGAACAATACAAAGAATCAATGAAAAAAGGAGTCGATTCTTTGAGAAAATCAAGAAGATATACAAACTCTTATTGAAACTAAATCAGGCAGAGAGAGAATATCCAAATTAACAAAATCAGAAATGAAAAGGGGGTCATAACAACAGACACTGAAGAAATCCAGACAATCATTAGGACACACTTCAAAAACCTGTACTCCACAAAATTGAAAATTTAAGAGATGTGGACAAATTTCTTGATATAAATCATGTACCAAAATTAAATCAAGACAAGACAAACAACTTAAATAGATCTATAATTCCCATCAGTTTGAATAATCTTATAACCTCTAAAGAAATAGAAACAGGAATTGAAAGTCTCCTAACCAAAAAAAAGCCCAGGGACAGATGGTTTAGGCAGAGAATTCCACCAGAATTTCAAAGAGCTAATACCAATACTCCTTAAATTATTCCACCAAATAGAAACAGAAGGAACTCTTTTTATGAGGCCACAGTTACCCTGATATCCAAACCACACAAAGACTGAACAAAGAAAGAGAATTAGACTAATTTCCCTCATGAACATTGATACAAAAATACAAAATAAAATACTCACAAACCAAATCCAAGAACACATCAGCAAGATCTTCCACCATGATCAAGTAGGCCTCATCCCAGAGATGCAGTGATGGTTCAGCATACAAACATCCTTCAATGTAATCCCCTATGTAAACAAACTGAAAGAAAAAATGACATGATCATTTCATAAGATGTTGAAAAAGCCTTTTACAATATTCAACACTCCTTCATGATAAAAGTCTTGGATACAAGTAACATACCCAAATACAATAAAGAAAATATAAAGCAAGCCCATAGCCAACATCGAATTAAATGGAGAGAAACTCAAAGCAATTCCTTTAAAAGCAGGAACAAGCAAGGTTGTTCACTCTCTCAATATC
>CABHPQ010167291.1:0-21905 GCA_902168405.1 Peromyscus aztecus | reverse complement strand
TATATATTCTCTCTGCCTGGCAGCCCCAACCTATCCTTTCTCCTGCCTTGACTGTTCAGTTTTTTATTAGACTATCAGGCACAGTAACACAGCTTCACAGAGTTAAACAAATGCAACGTAAACAAAAGTAACACATCTTAAACTAATATTCTACAACAAGGAGCAGTATCCAATGCTGGAAGATTTTTTTTTTTACCACTCTCCCCCAATGAAAATCCATGAATCCAAATTGTTTCAGTGGGTTTATCTATCCTGGACACTTTTATAAACACAACCGTAACACTATGGAGCCTTTTGTGCCTTACTTTCTGCTTGTTTGATTTTTTGTTTGTTTGTTTGAAACAGGATCTTATGCCAGTCCAGGCTGGCCTTGAACTAACTGTGTAGCCAAGGGTGCCCTTGAACTCCCAACTTCACAACTGCTGGGATTACAGGTGTGTGCCACCGTACTTGGTTTTATGTGGTACTGGTGGTGGAAACCTGGAGTTCCATGCTTGCTAGACAATGATTGTCAACTGGGCTCCATCCTCTGCCCTTGTGTCTGACTTCTTTCATTTAGGACAACAAATTCAAAGTTCATCCCTGTAGTTGCATGTACCTGTACCTCATTCTTTTTATATATCAGGAACACTCCACTGTACAGATGTACTACATTTCATCTGTCCTTTTATTGCCTGATATAAATTTGAGCTGTTTCCACAGAATAGTGCTGGGATGCCAGGCCTAGTGGTACAGATCTGTCATCAGGTAGTCAGAAACGGGAGTGTGAGTTTGAGGCTAGCCTGGGCTGTGTAGTGAGAGCTTATCTCAAACCAAACAAAGCGACAACAACAAAAGGAATAGCGCTGTTGTGAGAATGCATGGGAAGCTTTTGTGCACGCGTGTTTCCAGTTCTCATGAGTTGAGTTGTCCAACGCTGTCCGTTCCCGGAAAGCTTGTGTGTCAAACATAAACGAATACAACGCATCTTTGCATCATTAAACAAATGTTCCACAGCATAAAAAAAAATGTAACACATTTAAAATAATATTCCACTACAAGCCCCCTCCCTGTTGTTCTCTTCTTAGAAGCCATTATGCAAGCAGCTTGCTCTCCTGTGAACTTTCTGTTCCGCGGTGATGCCTCAGCACAGACCCCCGAAGCAATTTTTACATTCATACTAACAATGTATGAGGGTTCGAGTTTCTTTACATTGTTATGAACATTGATTTTGATTTGCATTTACTCAGTGACTGTTAGGAAGATAAGTTAAACCATTTTGTGTGACTTGGAATAATGTAATGCCTATAAGATAAAAGGTTGCCACCAAGCAGCTCTAGTGATAAGAGCTGGGACTCAGAAGCACAGGCCTCAGATGTGTTAATGGGTCAGTCCCAGAGCCAAGTCCAGGACAGGTCTTGACATGCTAATGAACCAACCCCAAGGTTGCACTGACATGTTAGAGGACCGAGTGGGAGCCCTGATAATGCGAAGCTACTACCCAGTGAAATGATACAAAAATTGCAGCGTTGGAAATGATCTCTAGGAGGGCACTGCCATGCTCCTGATATGTGGCTTCTCTCCCCTCTGCGGTGATGCATTCAGCTAGAGGACTTAAGATTGGTCTCTGTGTGTCGCTCTGGTTTCAGTGACTGTTGAACTTCCCGGCACCAGCACCAGTGTGCACACCTGCTGGCCTGTCAGCTCTGGCTGTTGGGCAACACTCTCAAGGACCTGTAGCTTCTGAAGCATCCTTACTGGAGAAGATTCCCCAATGGAACCCTGTAGCCACATTTTCTGTCCAACCAACTGGTCCCTGCTTGATGAGTGTCTGTTTAATTTTTATATTAACATGATAGTATAAGGAAAGTTTGTATGAATAAACCCAGCATATTTGGAAGTCGAATCTTGTGTGGACATCTTAATTGCCGAGCACCCACAGTCTGTTGAAGGGGGCAGGCAAAAGCACCTAGACCTAACTACTGCCATTTTGACTTCAGACTCCATTTTACCTGTAGGGTGGAATAAAGTTCAGATTTCCAAGCTCTAGGGGAGCTGAGAACTTTCCAATGGCTGACCAACCTCTTCCTTAAACAATAGAAATAGTCTGTTATGGCTCTTGGTTCTCTAAAATATTATGGCTGTTCCTAACAACAGAAAAACAAATGAATCTGATTGGTTGGATTGAAAAAGCTCTCATTTTGTATCCATTGACAATGATGGAGCACACAAGGGAAGTCCCTCATCTCTAAATCCTGATTGGTGAAAATTGTAACTGTAACTTGGCAACCAATGTTTATGGTTCTTGTGCTTATAAACTCTGCTTCTGCCCTTGTTTGGGCTGTCAGGAGAAACAAGGCTCCTGAATCCTTGTCCTGCAGCCCTGATTGATCAGTGACCTGCTTATGTGGTGATTTCTTAAGGACTATGGAACCCATAAGTGTTGTCTATCTCCTTCCTCGTGGTGCATCACGGACCGGGTGCAACACTGTGTTCTCAGCATTTGGCGTAGTTGGCAGGATTCCCCAGGATGTATGGCTGGATGGCTAAATGATTTTCTCAAATGGGTAGAGAAAGAGTTGGAGGAGGCGCCTCTAAAGATCTCGGCATCTAAAAGTAACACTGTATAACCATAAGAAGAAAGTTAAGGTTTTGTTGGAATGGCCACCCAAATTGCTTTGGCCACTCAAATGACTTCAAAAATGCTCCTTTTTAAAAAGGAGCCTGGGCAAGATGATTATGCAAAAGACTGATGGAAGAATATTGATAGACTAATCAAAAAGAAATAACCAGTGAAACTTCTCCAATATCTACAGATTACACTACAAAACAAAACAAAAAGAAACCCAGAAGTTCAATGGTCAGTGCAGCCAGGGCTACACACACAGGCCAGTTTCAAGTTCTCGACAAAGGGTGGTGAGCTTTGAACTATCAGGACTTACAGCTTGGGGCTTATGATGACTAGTCTTGGTTGTCAACTTGGATAGATCTGGAATTAACTAAAACCCAAGTGACTGGGTTACACACGAGACAAATTTTTCTTAATTAAAAAATTTGAAGTTGGGAAGACCCACCCTAAACCTGGACCTTTTGAGGTGGGAAGATCCACCTTGAATCTGGGCCATACCTTCTGGCGGCTGCCTATGTAAAGGACATGGCAGAAGGAATCTCCTCGCTCTTTGCCTGCTTGTCCTTCCTTGCTGCTGGTGGCAAGTCCATTCCTTCACTGGCATTAGAGCCCACCTCTTCGGGATCCTGGTGTATACCAAAAATCGTCTGAGACATCCAGCCTCGTGGACTGAACAACTACTGGATTCTTGGACTTTCCGTTGGTAGACAGCCATCGTCTAACTAGCTGGACCGCAGCTTGTATGCTACTCTAGTAAATTCTATAGCGATGCTTAGGAGGCTACTCTTGCAACAGATGTGAAAAGTAGAAGAACACTCAGGAGCCACGGCAGTGAAGGTCCTAGTGTCCGTTGAAAGCTTTCCTGACACGTTCACGAGCTCCAAGTTGTCTGGATGGCTAGCTTGAGCTAGACGAGCCTGAAGGGAAGCTGTTCGCTCCCTTTTGGAGCCAACATCTTTACCCCAAATTCCAGTAAGTTCTTCTCACCTTCCTGTAACTAGCAAAGGTTCCATTATTCAGTATTTTTCAACCAAAGGGATGATCAATTGGAAGAAAAAAAAAAGCTACACATACTATCCTGAAATAAATACTGTTTCTAGACGAAAGAAATTTAGTATTGTTGAATTGTTGGAGGAACCTAGCAGCGTTGCTGCATCTAGGGTAAACAGAGTGGATAGTTGTTTTCTAGAAGTGCTTTAACCTTGAAGAAACCATTGCGGGAATAATGATGGTTTTCTGTGATTTCTAGAGTTGTTTTCTGAAGCAGCTCTACAGCCTGTAAGACTTTGATCACTTTGATCAAGTGCGCTTCTGGCACACTTGGCGCTCTTGGATTATTGGGTACTGCAAACGATACCCAATAAGAACTGAAGTAGCAGGGGCGTGATGCTTTCCTACAGAGAACATATAGATAAGATTGGGGACTTTGGTATGAGGAACTTGTTCACCCAAAAAAACAACTTTGCGTAACCATCCATAAATATGCTTTTGTATGGCTATTCGAGGGTCAAGTCCATCAGAGGCTGGACCTACCTGCTGCCGCATAGGCCTAAAAAATTCATTTTGGACTGACATCTTTCTTCAAATGACTCACATAACACAGAGCACCCAACATTAAATATAATTTATTAATTTAAATATCCCTTTAATATCAATTTATTAATTTAAATATATATATATATACATACACACATATCCTTTTAATCTTTTCTCTTCCTGGTATTAATATCAATCCCTCTTTTCCCCAGTGGAACCAATGAACGTTATCCAGCGAGTAAGGGAAGTGGCCACAGTGATGATATGCTTACTTTTGCTTCATATACTATCCAAGCTTCTTCAGATTATTAGTTAATTCTTCAAGTAGTTCTATAAGAGAGGCGTTACTAACCTATGGAAGGGTAAGATGAAGTTCAGAGATCTCGCTCAAGGCCGTACAACTGTGAGGCGGTAGATCTGAAATCAGCAGTACCATCCTTAGAACAGTGCTCTGTCGATTTTAGTGAGCGTACACGCAACAGGTTTGCTTGTCGCGTTTTCGTACATATTTCGTTTTGGTTGATTGACCGCCCCCACCATCACCACTACCACCTGGGGAAGTCTGAGACATCTTTACCAAGTCTACCGGGAAGCAAGGATTCCAATACCGTCTTAAAGCCAGTTGCGTAAAGTCCAGCCCAGAGAAGAACCTGGAGGTTTGGTGAAGGAGATGGGGGATGGAGCTTGCTCCCCGCCAAGAAGGAAGGAAGTGGCTGGGAGTACAGGCTTTACAGGTGATGCGAAGGTGAAATGGGGGATCCGAGGGGCAGAGGGGTACAGTGGGATAGGGGAGGGGGAGATGTGGGAAGTAAGGACAGCTTGGCTGTCTTACGGATACTGAGTAAGCATCCAGCTGTCATGTTGCGGTGGAACAGTGTAATGGAAAATCCTCCCTTCCCTCTCTCCCT
Organism: Peromyscus aztecus; assembly: GCA_902168405.1. Taxonomy (NCBI): domain Eukaryota; kingdom Metazoa; phylum Chordata; class Mammalia; order Rodentia; family Cricetidae; genus Peromyscus; species Peromyscus aztecus. The sequence goes on along the minus strand of CABHPQ010167291.1, from coordinate 16,853 downwards.
CCCTCGCTTCCTTTTTTTTTTAAACCTCTTGCCCTCTCTCTCTCCCTTCCTTTCTTCCCCACCTCCCACCTGCCCTTCTGAGGATGGAACTCACACTCGGCCCAGCAGACACCCCCTTACATCCCCCCCCCCCCCCCCCGCCCCCCAGCTGTTAGTAGAGATTTCAAAACCCCTTTCTCTCCCGGACCTTTCATGACCGATTCAGACCCGTGGCTCCTACAGACGGTCTGCACTTGAGGCTTGAGCTGGTCTGGTGCTTGCTAGATCAGCTCCTTCTAGATCGCACCCTGCGTCTTTTCCCTCTGGCTTGGACTCCCTCCAGACACTGTAATCATTAACGCCTCCAGGAAACCCACAGATGATAGGTACCGGAGTCTGTCCCTGTCACCAACCAGAGGCAGTATCCGCTGAAGTCTCGAGATGGAGAGAACTGAGGAGAGAGAAGGCAGTGACGGGCCGGCGGCAGGGCAGGAGCAGAGCAGTGGGGCACCGGGGCTGGCCCTGAAGAGGGAGATTGGCCTGTGGAGTGCAGTGTCCATGACCGCGGGCTGTATGATTGGCTCTGGCATCTTCATGTCCCCACAGGGGGTCTTGGTTTACATGGGCAGTCCTGGAGCCAGTCTCGTTGTCTGGGCGACCTGTGGCCTCCTGGCCATGATGGGCGCCCTGTGCTATGCTGAACTGGGCAGCCTGGTTCCTGAATCTGGGGGAGACTATGCCTACATTTTGCGAACCCTTGGCTCTTTGCCTGCCTTCCTGGTTATCTACACATTTGTTCTGGTGGCCAAACCAGCCGCCATCACCGCCGTCTCTCTGAGTTTCGCGGAGTATACACTGGCTCCCTTTTACCCAGGCTGCTCCTCGCTCCCTCAGATCATGGTCAAGATTGTTGCTTCTTCCTGCATCCTGTTGCTGCTGCTGATCAACTTCTGGAGCTCACGGATGTCCACGGTGGTGATGAACGTGTGCACGGCCGCCAAAGTGTTCTCCCTGCTTGTCATTGTGGTGGGTGGGGCCGTGGTGCTGGCTCAGGGCCGCAGTCGTATAGAATCCCTGCCGTTCACCTTCCACAACACAACCCAGCAGGCAGGGCGCATTGGCATGGCTTTCTACCAGGGCCTGTGGTCCTTTGATGGCTGGAATAACATCAACATGGTGGTAGAGGAGCTCAAGAACCCAAAGGTGAGTTGAGTGCGCTGCCCTGGGGGGTGAACCTCTGAAACTGGGGTTCCCACTCACTACTCAAATGACCGAGCTCATTAACAATCTAAGTGGAATCGAGGCCCCCTGGATGTACTACTGGTGGGACCTGCATGGTGGCCCATTTGCCTTGATTAGTTTATGGGATTTTAACTATGGCTTCTAACTAAAGCAGAGTACTTCATACTGTCATACCCCATGGACTCATCCTTCTGCTTCTCGAGGTAGCCATCAATGTCCATTTTTTACAGGGGAAAACTGAAGTCTGCAGAAGGGGAATTGTTCTGAATTCATACTGCCAGCATTCTTAATTGATGCTGCTGGCTAGCTCCTGGGTTGTTTCCTTCAGAACATTGCAGTAGATACTTACACATAGTTTCTGAAGCCTGGGAGCCACTTGTGACTTGGGGAACAAGCCAGCCATGCCTGTTCACCCTACCTGTGAGCCTGGCCTGGATGATCAGTGTGCTGGCTGGTCTGAAGGGCTACCCGGGACTTGGTTGTGGCATTTGGATCTTCAGTTATTAATATACTGACTCTTTGCTATAAATATATTTTCTGAGATGTTGTTTGTTTTCTTTTTTTTCTTCCCTTGCAGGAATTTCAAATTCTCACAGAATGGGAATTGCGAGTCTTCTGTTGTCCCCACTGGGCTGGCTTAGGGGCATTCCGACTTTCAGAGTCTTGGCAAAGGCTCACTGGAGGGCAACTTAAGGGGAGACTGGCCGCTTAGAGAGAGAAGTGTAAAAGCAGAGACAGGGAGAGGGGAGGAGACGGAGGGAGAGACAGACAGAGACAGAGGGAAGAGAGAAGAGGAGAGACAGAGGAAGGAGACGCAGAGACAGAGGAGAGAGAAAATGCATGCTCGGAGTCCTAGGATCTCATCCTTATTTTTATTTTTCTTCTTTGGGACGCAAGTCTCATTGTAGCCCAAGTGGGCCTCGAACTTGTGTTGCGGCTAAGAATGTCTTTGAACTTCTGATCCTCACCCCGGAATGGTGGGATTGCAGGAGTTACTGGCGTGCCTGGTGGTTTTAATTTTTTGCATATAATCTCATGGTCCTAAGTCTTTGTCTATGAAAAGGGACCATCGTAATAACTGCCCTGACTTCCTCACAGGGCACTGAGGTTTCGCTGGTACATTCTTGGCAGGTGGCTTGGGAAAGTGTCAAGTAAGTGAGTAGCATGCGCATATGGTGGCCTGACAGCCATAGAGCCCCCTTTCTCAATCTAGACCCTGGGCTTTCAGCTAGGTCAAGGAAAGAGCAGGGTCCTGAAAGTTGGCCCCTGAAGTTGGAGACAAGCTCCCATGGTTACAGTGGTTATCAGCAAAGCTTTTCTAGAAAGGATTCAAGGGTAAAGATTTTAGGCCCCCATATTTATTAGTCCCTGTCACAACTACTCAGTTCTGTTATGGTAGCAGGAAAACTGCCACAGGTAAGTAAAGGAACACAGCTGTGTTTCAATAAAACTTTATTGACAAAACCAGGCCACAGGCTAGAATTGGTTCGTGACTAGTGTTTGCTGTTCTCTGCTAGAGCCAGGGCTTTTTTTTTTTTTTTTTTTGATGTGGGTTCCAAAGCAAAACCTAAGCCAGTCACCGGAATGCCAGCATTTGAAATTCTGCCCTAACTTGTTCTAAAGGGTGTATTTAGTTCATACTTTCCTCACCTCCAGCAAAGAAACTACAGAAACTTTGCCAAACCAGGGTCAGCCTTATATGCAGACTCCCTGGGATTTGAATGAAGAATTCAGGGCTCTTAAGAGTACAGAGAGTCTCTCACCGTTCTTGTGGTATATTGGCCAGAAACATATCTGTGATCCCACCCAGGACTCTACCATTGTCACAGCTCATTACTGCTGGGAAAGATGCCGAGGGAGAGGTCAAATTCAAAAGCATACTAGGTTCCTTGCCCTGACTACGTGTGAGGTTGACTCATGCATACTGGGTGCTCACTGTGCCGAGGGCATCCCCGAAAGGCCTGTGGGAGTGAGAGTACCTTGGCTACAGGCAGCGTTGGGTGAGCCTAGGCAGAGCCACATTCCAACCCCTGGGTGGTAAGACCGCAGTTGCCATTCTGCGGCCAAGGCACTTTCCTTTGAGCTCAGAGTCCCGGATTTTAAAGCTGAGGGGGACTTGGGGGACTCATACAAGAGTCTGTGGCTGTCTCATTTACTTCATTTTCACTAACTTGCGACATGGTCCTCGAGGGAGGGTGACCGACAAGGCAGAACAGTCAGATAAGGCCTCCTGGGGGAGGAGACTGAAGTTTAAACACAGCTCTGCAGAAGCAGTGTGAACATGAACTTGGAGGGCAGAAAGGACAGAGCCTGCCAACGTACACGGGTACACAGGGAGTAAGGATAGCGTCTATACGGCGGCTGGTTACCAAGAGCTGAAATAGGTCGAGATGATTGCCCCATTCCGTGTCCTCCTCCTTTCTTTTCCCTCTCCAGGTCCAAGAATTCCCACAAGCAGAGCTCAGTCCTGGCAGAAAGCTCTGGAAATTGTCTTTGCTTTAAGGCTAAAGAGGAGATGTGCTAATCAGATGTTTCCATGAGGGGCCAATCATACCTATTGCAAAGCAGACGGGTGACATCGTTAGCTTCCTTTCTCTTCTGGTTTGCGGGAAATTCTCCTTCCCACCTTCCCGAGTCATTTCCATGCCTCAAAGAGAGCCCAGGTGAAGGCCCTCTTCATCCAGGAAGCTCTGGTGATACCTCTGCCATCCCCTCTGTATCTCCACTGCCCTCTGTCTAGTACCTTATGCCATTCACCACACACCTGCCTGATTGTGTGCCCATGCCATGGGGATAGTGTTCTCAGGGGGAGGAACACAATGCTTCCGTTCCCCAGGGTCCAGCGCAATGGCCCTGTGGACAGCATAGTTCTGAACGCTTCCAAAGGCCTCCTTGGCTAACCATTGCCCTCTTCTCCCTGAGCCTGCAGCGGAACCTAGTGTGGGCAGTGATGATTGCCATCCCCCTGGTCACCATCCTGTACGTCCTGGTCAATATCAGTTATCTGCTGGTTATGTCCCCCTCGGAGATCCTCTCCTCTGACGCCATGGCTGTGAGCTGGGGGTGAGTCTGTCACATGGTGTGTGCCTTGCATTTAGGGATAGGGACGGAGGGTGCTCTATGTGGATCTGAACTGGACTTTAAATGCATTGTTTTCTCTACTTCCCAGGAGGTCTTGGGGCCCCTTTCCAAGTCCCTGCTAGAATTCTTTCCGTTGATGGTTCTGTTGTTCTAGGAACCAGGTTCTGGGGTCCTGGGCCTGGCTGGTGCCCTTGGCTGTTGCGCTTTCGACATTTGGTACCGTCAACGGGTCGTTCTTCAGCGGCAGCCGTTTGTGCTACGCTGCTGCCAGAGAAGGTCACATGGTAAGAGGCAGGATCTGCGGTCAAGTGAGGTGGTCAGGGCTGCAAGAAGGGGGCTGGGAGACCTTTCACCTATGCCTTCTCTCACCCGAGCTTAGCATTTAGGCCCAGCCTGGACCTCCCCAGTCAGATGTGGCCCTCTTTTCTCCTGAGAATGGGACACGGCCCTTCCATACCTTTCCGAAGTATTCCCAATCTCTTCCAGGTTTCAGGACTGTCACGGTCCTGGATTATGTGAGGTGGAAGAGATAAGTGGTAGAGTCTATCTGTGAATACAAGAGTACAGAGGCCAGAGGAGGAGGCCCCGAGTACACACAATGCCCTTTTCCCTCAGAGATTCTCTGCCCCTGTGTTAGCTTTTACTATGATAATAATATTGAATAACAGGCAACCCCCAGACTGCCAGTGACTTGCAACAGCGTTTAACTGTTTAACTGTTGCTCTTCGTGTTATCCGTAGCCCTGTTTGGGTCATTCTGATTTTGGAAGGAGACTGTTTCTACTTCAGGGATGCAGGCCAAATAAAGCAGAGGTGGCTCCTGAGGGGCATTTCTTGATCAATTCAGGAATCGGAGTTTAAGACGTCAAAACAAACGTCTAGTCACATGTAGGGTATTTGCTTTTCATTTGCGCTCATGTTTTTTATTGGATGAACTGAGTGACACAGTCTAGCCCACATCAATGGTTGGAAACTGTATTCCTGACATGGAGTCAAAGCGTGGGAGACTGAATAGTTGGAGGATAATAATCCCGTGTGTCAGAGCAGCCCAAGGAAACGTATGCCCTGGAAGCCAGGGTACTAATGACCATGAGATTGGGCACACTGGTGTCCCAAGCCTGACAGGGGACAGAGTGCTGCTTGTGGCTGTTCTGCAGCTTCTCTCACACCAAGCGTTTTCCAGCCCCAGCTTATGTCCATGATTCATGTGCATCGACTGACACCAGCCCCAGCCATGGTCTTCACCACAGCTGTGGCTTTGGTCCTGCTCATCCCAGGCGACTTCAGCACCTTCGTCAACCTCTTGAGGTAAGCGAGACATTCCCCGGCTGGTATCTGTGTCCCAGACATCTTTGTATTTATATACCCTTATATGTACAATCTTGCACACATAAATGTGTGTGTTCTCTTCTGGAGCTCCTATGTGCATATGTGCACGTGTGCGCGCACGTGCACACACACACATGCACGCATGCACCCATGCACGCACACAAATTTTCTCATCATAGCAATCAAATACCCGATAAGAAACAACTTACAAGAGAAAGGATTCATTTTGGCACGTGTAGGGTACAGACCAACATGGCAGGGAGGCATGGGAATGGGAGTGTTTGGAGGCTGTGGTGAGAGGTGTGTGTAGCTGCTTGCTCACATCTCAGTGGACCAGGAAGCAGAGAGGGGACAGGAAGCTGGGTGTTATAAATCTCAAGGCCTACCCAGCCACCCAGAGACTCATTTCTTTATTGAGCCTCCGTCCCCTTACGTCTCAATCATCTCCCCAAACAGTATGTTTTCAACGGTTTCAAACACATGAATCTGTGGGGAAATATTTTACATCCAAATAATATCTATCAGTCTGTCTCTCTCTCTGTCTGTCTGTCCATCCATCCATCCATCCATCCATCCATCCATCTATCTATCTACCTACCTACCTATCTACATACTCACCCACCCACTCACCTACCTACCTACTGATCTATCTATCTATCTACACACACATAGAGGAGTGCATCTGTGTCTCTTGAGCTCCACATGCAGATATATATATCTGTGTGTGATGCCTTTCTGAGAGCCCAGGCTCAGAATCCTCACATCTATACATATATTTCAGCCATTCTCTCTGTTACGTTTCCAGAATTAAACATGGCTCTCTTCTCCCTCCATTCAGTAAGACGGGTGTTTCACCACCAGATAGCCTAAGGCTTGTGCTACTGCTGTCACTATTTCCCTTCATTCTGTTGCTAAGATGATGCTAAAGGACATTTAGGAGGGGCTGGAGAGATGGCTCAGTGGTTAAGAGCAATGGTTACTCTTCTAGAGGACCAGGGTTCAATTCCCAGTGACCACATGGCAGCCCACAACTGTCTGTAACTCCAGTTCCAGAGGGATCCGGCACCCTCACACGGACATACATGTGGGCAAAATATCAATGCACATAAAAGATAAATAAACCTTTAAAGAAAAAGGGCATTTAGGCATTGTAATGCTGGGGAGCCCTTAGACACGGCATGATTTTTCCCCCTCTGTAGTCTGAACTTGTGCTCTGGACTCGGTGTTAGAACTCAGTGTAGAGCCACACCAAGCAGTTTAGGCACAGTGAATGATTTCAGCACAGGAAGGGGATGTTCTGAGTCCCTTCTGATATTTTCCTTAAGACAGAAATCACGGGCCGTTGTGATAACCACTTGTCATTTTCTAAGCTCATTTGAAGCAGGCTTCATTTTTTCAACGGCCAGATGAGCACAGTATCTGAGTACAGAGGGAGTTCCAGCAATTTCTCAGGCCTCACATGTTCCCTGCTCTGTTGTCTAATCTAGAAGAGGACATTCAGTGCTTGGTGTGATTCTTAGGGACACCACGTCACAAATGTTTTATTTTCGTTGTTTTTCCCATGAGAAAGATGGAAATCATTATACAGTGATAGCAAAATCTAATCCATTGTGGGTCTAGGGAACACGAGTCCTCAGGTAGAGACTGGGGAATGTGACCAAGAATGTCTCAGTACAGAGCAAGAATCCTGGGGTGATCTGTTCAGTTAGGACCTAACACTTTATAGTCTTGATCACCTCAAGAAGTGGCTTCTTCTGGTTCTTGCTTGCCAGGTTAGATAGAATTTGTGTATGTATTCATGTGTATGTATGTTTTTGTACCACACTCATGCCTGGTTCCCACAGAGGTCAGGAGAAGGCATCAGATCTCTTGGAGCTGGAGTTAAGGATGGTTGTGAGCCACCCTATGGGTGTTGACAACCAAATCTGGGTCCTCTGTAAGAGCAGCAACTGCTCTTAACCCCTGAGCCATCTGTCTAGACCTAGGCTCTCCTCTAAAGAAAACCAAATGCTCCCGCTGCTCTTTGAACAGGTCCTGATCCAGGCGGGTTCTATCAGAGAGGGCCTCAGCTACACTTTTCCTTTTTTTTTTTTTTTCCCTACAGCTTCCTCTCCTGGCTCACCTCTGGAACCACCTTTGGCTGCCTCCTGTACCTGCGAATAAAGACAAAGAATCTTCCCCACACTTACAAGGTAGCCTTCAGGACAGACGCTGAGCATCTTTCGATCTAGGCTCTGTATGAAGGGTGTCTTTGGGCCACTGCCTCCTCCAAGGCCTAGACCAATGGTTCTCCGCATCCCTAATGCTTCGGACCCTTTAACACAGTTCCTCATGTTGTTGTGATGACCCCCAACCATAGAATTATTTTCAGTGCTACTTTGTAACTATAATTTTGCTATGGTTATGAATCATAATGCAAACACCTGATACGCAGGGTATCTGATATGTGGCCCTGTGAAAGGGTTGTTCGACACCCCACCCCCCCACTAAAGAGGTCGAGATCCACAGGTTGAGAACCATTGGCCTAGACGAGGAATGTCAGCGGCTGCTACTGACAAAAACCATTGTATTTGGTAGAACATTGCACATCTTGTGGGTGGGGTAGAAAGGGTTATTGGCCATTTGTCCTCAGTAGAGCCACAGGGGAGAAAGATGGAGCACATATGCAGAGGCCTCATAGCACAGAGAAGCTAATGCTGGGCCCCAGACTCCGCTTTTTAAAGAGCCTCCCCCTCCCCTGCCCTGTCCCTCCCCCCCCCCCATGCAGCCCAGCAGGTGGCTCTCCTGGCCCAGTCAGATATTCTATCACATACTGGAGGAGGAACACTAGCGATAGGTAGAAATAACTGAGAGATAGGTAGGAAGGACACAACTCAGGGACACCCCTCCCTCATCCTTCCCGTCTCAGGGGTCAAATAAACTCTCTGTGCCCTCTGCAGGTCCCCACCTTCATTCCCGCCGTCATGCTCCTGGTATCTCTCTACCTGGTGCTGGCACCCGTCATCGACCATCCCCAGGTGGAATTCCTGTACATCTTCTGCTTCCTGCTCAGTGGCTTCCTGGTGTATTTCCTGCTTTTCCACTTCCGGTGTCAGTCCAAGTGCATGCAAGCGGCCACGATGCATCTCCAGCTGCTCCTGGAAGTCGCTCCAACCACTAAAGGTCATTGACTGGATGGTCAGAGGAGTCCCGCACTGTCCTCTTCACTGTTGCCACTGGTCCTCTGTACACCGACTAGGCATCATTCTAGTAAGCACTTAGTGCCACAGTACAGCTGCTTTGAGGTTTGGGAATATCTACCTGGACATTATCCCATTTCCCTAAAACCTATTCCTTTGAAACAAGTACCACTTTGTTTCACAAAGGAACCCTCTGGTTACAAATAGACATTTAGTTGCTGTTTGTAGCCCAATTGGACAGCAAGGAATGAGTCTCTTCCTTGGGTTTCTGCTATTGGAATTCTATAGTCTTATTTGACATCGCTCGAGCTGAAGGGTTGCACATCTTGGGATTTATATGGGACCACTTGTATCAAGTGGGCAGAGAAGGAGAGAAAGGCAGAATGGCAAGAAGAGTGAGGATGATACATGCTCAGCTATGCTTTAAAAAAGACTTGGTGCTGAAGGGGAGGAGGTAGGAGCTGAAAGAGTAGTTTTGATCCCTAGGTCCAACAGCCACTTGATGGTATTTCTTGAGTTTTATGTCTTCTTCCTCTTCCCTCTCCTCCTCCTCCTCCTCTTCCTCCTCCTTCTTCTTCTTCTTTTTTTTTCTATTTTGTGAACCTAGAGATTAATCCCAGGGCATTATGCATACTTAGGCACTGACTGTATCGTTGATTTTTCTGGGACAACTGATACCATAAAATAAATTTCTCATTTTGCCTCCAGTGAGTTTGAATGGGTACCTATTTCTTGCAACTAGACAAGATGTGTCTAGGGTAATTTTTTAAATATATTTATATTTTATGTGCATTGGTGTTTTGTCTGCATGCATGTTCGTGTGAGGGTGTCGGATCCCCTGGAACAGGAGGTGCAGACAGGTGTGAGCTGCCATGTGTGTCCTCTGGAAGAGCAGCCAATGCTCTGAACCTCTGAGCCATCTCTCCAGCTCCTGTCTATGGTAATTCTTGTCTGGGAAGACTTCAGCTGGGGGTTGAAGCTGTTCGTTTGCTTGAACAGTGCAATAAGCAGGAGAGGTACTGCGAGGAAGGGAGGGTGACTGGCTTTGACCAAGGCAAGGCAGATAAATTCCCAGGAGAAAGGACAAAGAGCTAGAACAGTCCCCAAGAAGGCTAATATAGTTATAGAACTAAATAGAAAGGAGAGGACACAGATGCCTGGCTACCCGGGGCATCTGGGTAGATACCCGGAAGGATGTGGGAGATGAGGAATGACAGGTGCACAGAATGAGGGTGGGAGTACAGTTCCCGAGGGCATCTAAGGGGGCGGGTGGTTCCAAAGAAAGGGGAAGAGAACATCTTTTAGTTTCTCCCAAAGACTGCATTTAGGCAACTCACATCCAGTTTTAGTGCACCTGGCACACCTTCATTAGTTGTCTATTGCTCTGATAAAACACCACGACCAAGGCAACTTACAGAAAGTGTTTATGTGGGCTTACGGTTCCGTAGGAATGAGAGTCCGTCACCACTATGGCCGGGAAGTGTGGCAGCAGGCAGACATGGTGTCTACAACAGCTGAGAGTTCGCATCCTGCCACCAAGCATGTGGCAGAGTGCACTGTGGGAATAGTGTGAGGCTTTCGAAACCTCAAAGCCTGCCTCCAATGACACACTTCCTCCAGTAAGGCCACACCTCCTAAACCTACCCGAAGAACTCTACTTCTGAGCCTATTAGGGATTTTCTCATTCATTTCACTACTCACCTCATAAACTTGCTTCATGGTAGACACGGATCAGAGAAGTTCAACAGTTCCATTCAGTTCTGACACAGAGGCTGAGCAAACGCAGGTCCAAGCTCCTCCCTCAGGTTTAAGGGTTCAGTTCTTCATGACTACCATCACTTCAGACACTAGTGATTTAAGTACTGGGTCCCCATGCAACCTATACATCTATCCAGCATGACTTTGAAAGTGGGCATTCCTACAGCTTCCCCCTTCAAGTACAATAACTTGCTAGAATGACTCATGGGACTCAGAAAACCACTTCATTTATGATTACCAATTGAAAATAAATGATTCAACTCAGAAACACTCAAATGGAAGAGCTGCACGGTGCAAGGTCAGAGGACAGGAACACAGCTTCCAAGTCAGCTTCTGGTTCACTGTCTTTGTTGTACAGTAGTTTCCACTGAAATAGTCCATCCTGGAGGGAGGTTTGTTAAGACTCAGGAAGTTAACAAAATTTACAAGGTTCAGGAAGCAGACAATTAACAAGTCTCAGGAAGCTCCTGAAATTCATGAGATTCACAATGTCCCTCCCTAAGGTGATCAGGCCTGCATACAAGCTCCTCTGTTTGCTGAGACCTCTTTCTGAGTAAATAGATATTTGTTCATGTCTCCTCAGGAAAAGTCACCCAACATCCTCTCCAGCACCTCCATATGTTTACCCAGAAGCTTTCTATATCCTGTCATTCAGGAGTTTTTATAGAGGTGTCATTGGGTATGAATGATTAATTAAGTTATTGCTTGAATTCTATCTTTCTGTCCCCTTCCTAGGCGGAGTGGGTTGAATGTCCTAAACTCCTGAAGCTACCTAGGGGCCTCAGTCACTTATCATCTCATAAGCATATAAAATATTCAGCATTCTAGTCATTCCAAAGGTTTTTAGGGACTCTGTACCAGCACTTGGGGACAAAACCTTTTTTCTGGTGTACCACAGTCCTGAATTGTGAACTGTTGATGAACCCAGTTCCTGAGCACAGTTCTATAGAGAAATTCCAGCACCCCATCTTCCCAAGTAGGATACCCGGTTGCAGAGAAAATAATGTTTCAAAAGAGGCTGGTCCTACCCAGCTCCCCCTCAAAGCAGATAGCGGGCTAGTCTAGAGAAACAAGCCATGTGATGAGAGGATGGGAGTGTTCAACTTAACCTCTAGAGAGGAGGGAAGGGCTAGAGATTAACCTCAGTCATCCAAGGCCAACGATTTAATCAAGCCTGCCTGTGTAATAGGGATTCTATACAAAACCAAAGTGAAGGGTTGGAGAGTGTCCAGGCTGCTGAACTCATGAGGGAGGCTAGTGTGCTGGGACTCCACGCCCCTCCCACCTTACCCCATGTATGTTTGCACTGCCCAGTTATACGTTTTGTTTTGTTTTGAGACAGGGTCTCATCTAATCCAGTCTGGCCTCAAACTTATTAGACAGTCAAAGATGAACTTGAACTCCAGATCCTCCTGCAAACCATTCCTGAGTGCTGGAATTACAGAAGTATGTCACCTCACCAGTTTATGCAGTGCCAGGGATCAAACCCAAGGCTTCGTGCATGCTAGGCAAGGACTCCACCAGCTCAGCCACATCTTAGTCCCATTTGCATCCTTTATAATAAATTGTAAATACAAATAACTGTTTTCCCAGGCTCTTTAAGCCATTATAATGAATTATCAAACAGATAAGGATTATGCAACTCTTAGTTTGCAGCTGGTAAGGCCAAGAACCAGAGGCCCCTGTGGCCCCTGCGGCTTGCAAATGACGTCTGAAGTGGGTGCGGCCCTCACTTGTGACTGTGAGTCTCACAGGTACCAAGAACTGTTGAGCAGCAGGTGGCCGTCAGCAGCACAGTTGGTCCTTGAAACCACACTGGCAGACAGACTCATCCTCTCCGTTCTCCTCCCTCACATATCTCTGATCTGTCAACCATCTCCTCCGACCTTCTCCTGGCACCGCTCTGTCTCCTTCCTTTCTCCAGGGGCGATCTTCGTTTACCTCTTAGAGAAGACTAACTGGTTCTGCAAACACACATAAAAGAAATTTTTGTCTAGCTTTTGAATCTTTGTTCCTGCTTAGGCGTGGGTCAGAGAAAAGAAACACACACACACACACACACACACACACACACACACACACACACACACAACTGCCTAGCCCTTGGGGGCACCGGTGTGCAAGAAGGAGTGAGCCATATGCAGATAATACAAGCAGGTTGTGATTCTGAGACGTAACTCTGAGCTCACAGCTAAATTGTACAGGCAGCATCTGCTTTAAAATAGATATAGATAGGGGCTGGAGATAGCTCAGTGGTTAAGAGCCCTGGCTGCTCTTTCAGAGGACCAGGGTTCAATTCTCAGCACCCACATGGCTGCTCACAACTGTCCAAAGTTCCAGTTTCAGGGGATCTGACACCCTCACAGAGACATGCAGGCAGGCAAAACACCAATGCATATAAAATAAAAATAAATCATTAAAAAAAGAAAATTATAAAAAAATAGATATAGAGCTGGGTGGTAGTGGCGGCGGCAGCGTACGCCTTTGATCCCAGCACTCCAGAGGCAGAGGCAGGTGAATCTCTGTGAGTTCAAGGCCAGCCTGGTCTACAAAGTGAGTTCCAGGACAGGCTCCAAACGCTGCACAGAGAAATTCTGTCTTGAAAAACCAAAAAAATAAAAATATAATAAAATAGATATAGATAACCTATGGGCTTTCCTAAAAAGTCCTTAATGGGACTGGAGGTACATTTCTGTGGGTAGAATACTTGTTTAACATGTATGGAGCCCTGGGTTTGATCTCTGTCCACATAAGAAAGGCTTGGAGGTCCATACTAGTAATCTCTTCCACTTTGGAGATGGAGACTGGAACTCAGAAGTTTGAAGTCACTCTTGGTTATGTATATAGCAAGTACAAGGACAGCCTGGGCTACATGAGACCCTGTCTCAAAAACAAACAACAACAACAACAAAAAAAAAAAAAAACCCAAAATTGAAATGAAGAAAAAGGTTAAAAGTTCTTAGTGATTTATGATTCTGGGAGATCTTTTGTATGATACTTTTGTATCAGCATGATTTTAGTGAGGGTTCTTGTAGTGGTTTGAATTAGAATGGCTCCCATAGGGCTGTATATTTGAATGCTTGATCCTTAGTTGGTGGAACTGTTTGGGAAGGACTAAAAGGTGTGGCCTTTGTTGGAGGGGGTGTGTCACTTGGGGTAGGCTTTGGGGTTTCAAAAGCCTGCACCAGGCCCAGCCTCACTCTCTCTGCCTCCAACGTTTTGATCAGGATGTAAAGGCTCTTATCTACTGCTGCAGCACCATGCCTGCCTGCCTGCCTGCTGCTGTGCTTCTCGCCATGATGGTCCTGGACTCATCCTCTGAAACTCTAAACAAGCAGCCAATTAAATGCTTTCTTTTATAAGTTGCCTTGATCACGATGTCTCTTCAGAGCAATAGTAACCCTACTTAAGTCAGTTCTCCAGAGAATCAGACCAGAGGGTCCTGATGTGACAGATGAGAGGGGGTTTAACTGGACAGCTAGTTCACATAATTGTACATCTGGGAAATCTCAGGACAGGTCTACGAGCCGGAGACCTTGGGACCCTGGTAGCATATCTCAGTCCACGTCTCAAGGGCTCAGTACCAGGGAAGCTGAAGGTGTCACTCTATTTTGAGGTGAAAGGCTGGAGAACCCAGGGAGGAAGCTGTTGGTACACATCCTGGAGACCAAACAACTTGGACTCCAATGTCCATTGCAGGATCTGAATATGCCCTGACTTTTGGAAGGAGACATTGATCTCCTTGTGGTTATGCTCTGGTTTCATGGTGCTTGCCCACCCTGAGGGCAAGTCCAGCCAGATGCATATGCTGTAATTCTCTAGGAACATCCTCATAGACACACCCACAAAGCTCTCCAAAAAGTCTCTATTGCTTAAGCCAGACAAGTCAACACCTAAAATTAACCATCACAGGCACTTAACTCCTTTTTAGAGATTGCTTAATACCACTGGCCTGCTCTTCATGCCTGTTTGAGCATCTCTATTTCATTGTATTACAAGCAGAGTTGGAGGGACCATCTTGATGTGTGGAGCCTGGCGGTCCAACCACAGACATCCTCATCTTGATCCACCACTGCTCTACTTGCTCTAAGCTCTGGTCTTCCTCTGGGATTAGTAGTTGCCGTCTTTTCTGTATAAATTAAATACACAAGCTGCTATAATCCCCATGGAGGCTGAGGCAGGAGGATTACCATGAGCTTGAGGGCAACTTATATTATGTAGTGAGCTTTAGACTGGGCTGCAGAGACTGTGTGTGAGTGCGTGCATGCGTGCGTGCATGCATGCGTGCGTGCATGTGTGTCTAAGAGTTTTATTCCTGTGAACAGACACCATGACAACTCTTACAAAGGAAAACATTCAATTGGGGCTGGCTTACAATTTTCAGAGGGTTATCCGCTATCATCACAGTAGGAACATGGCCGCATGTAGTCAGACATGGTGCTGGAGAAGGAGCTGAGAGTCTCAGAAGGGGACTGTGACACTAGGCCTAGCTTGAGCATATCTGAGCTCAAATCCCACTTCCACAAAGACACACTTCCTCCAACAAGGCCACACCTAATAGTGCCACTCCCTGTGGGCCAAGCACTCAAACACATGAGTCTATGAGGGCCATTCCTATTCACACTACCACAGTGTGTGTGATTTTGTTTGTTTGTTTGTTTGTTTTGCAGTGCTGGAGATTGAACCCAGGTCTTTGTGCATGTGAGGCAAGCATTATACACTGAGCCCCAGTCCCTCCATACGCATTTTGAGCATGATAAAACGCACCTATGACATGGCATTATTATGACATGGATTGTGGGCTTTTTTTAAACTTCTGACTAACTCTTAATTTAAGACTTAGGTTTTTTGTTTATATAAAAACTCTGAATGGAAAGTTTTTTTATGAAATGAAGAATCTTAAAAGCTTTTCATTGACCTCAGTGCCTAATAAGCAATCTGGGCTCTTAAGGAATGGCATCAAGCAGAGAGGGGGGTGGGTCTCAGACCAGCACAATGCCCTGCCCTGCTCACCACCCTTGCTTGGTAAACTCCTGCTCATCCTCCAGGCCTTAGTACCAGTTGCAATTTTTTTTTTCCCAGCCGGCTTTCTCTGGACCAAAGGGCCCTGCGTGGGAGTATGCATTTTCTTCTGTAATGGTTCATCTTGGTTGTCAACTTGATTGGCTCTGGGACCAACTACTAGACACACCTCGGAGCTGCTCTGGGAGAGTATTTCCTGGAATGATGTACTGAGTGCAGATAACCCTCCTCCAGAGCGGGCAGCTTTTCCTGGCAGTGACCCAGATTTGAAGAGGTTGGAGGGAAAAGGCAGTACCATTCTTCGCCTGCTCACTTTCGCTCCCTGCTGGTGAGTGTGTCTCCTCTGTAGCTGCCAATGTCTTTGCTGACAACAGGACCTAGCGCCCCCAACCCCTCACCTTCAAAGGTGGAATGAAGGCCAGTCCAGAGATCCTCAAGGCTTTCAGTGCCAGATTGGGACTGCAGAGGTAGTCAGCTTCATGGACTGGGGGAGCTACTGGGTTTCCAGACTCCCCAGAATGCAGACAGCCATTGCTGGAGCTTGCTGTGCAAGCCAGTCCAGTGAATCTCCTTTTAAGATGTGTTCACTCTATTGGTCTGTTCCTCTAGAGATCCTTGATGGATACAGCTGCTGCACAGGGGCAGCCAAGTAGCAGTAAAATGATGTCTTTGGTATCAGTCTCCTTGCTTGGCAATGAGCTTCTGGGAAAGAGACGCATCTATCAACTTCTTTAAGGCTCAAGGCTTACATAGAACTCAGCAAGTTGTTATCGATCCCTGAAGGCCCTAGCTCTCCCAGGGAAATTGGGGTGAGGGTAAATGGAGGGCAGTGGGGGTTTGCTTGTTGTTGTTTGTTTTTTTCCAGGCATTTCTTATACTGGGGTTCCCAGGCACTGGTAATAAAAAATAAGTAACATTTATGAAGTACCTGGCGCACACAGGCACAATTCTTCATGCCCTTCATGTACTGGATCATTTAATTGTCATAGGCAGGTCCTGAGAGGTTAAGCAACCTACCCAATGGCACACAACGAAGAGTGATAGAAGCAGAATTTGAACCAGAGCATCTGGGTCCAAAACCTGTGCCCCCAGCTACCGGGCTGTACCCCAAAAAGTGATTAGAATTGAGAAAATGTTGCAGATGTCTTAATCTGATACGAATGACAGTGACAGCAATGACCTTTGAAAAAGACCGCCGCTCCACAGTGGGACCCTCCTAGCATATTTGCTCTCCTAGAAAAGACACCTTGTTTATTTTGCGACA
>CABHPQ010167290.1:0-26814 GCA_902168405.1 Peromyscus aztecus | reverse complement strand
CCCAATGTCCCTTTTCTCCTCTTAGGGGGGAGGGGAGGGGAGGGAGGGAGAGAGGGAGGGAAAGAGAGAGAGCTATAAAAGAACAAAATTAAGGATTTCTTTGAGATGGATTTAGGGGTCCTCACTTGCAGAGACTTGCTGAAGTAATTATATTGTACTGGTATTTTGTTTTACACTGAGAGTTTTGTGTCCATGACTCTTAGAATGTAACTCACAAGAGGTCAGATGGCCTTGTCTTGATTAATTTGTTCGATGAATATTTACTGAGTGAACGCAACATGCCAGAGCCTGCCTGGCTCCACGGGTACAAGGAGAGAAGATAACAATCTCTTCCTGAAACAAACTCAAACCTGATGAGGGAAAGATTGTAGTAAACCATAATGACAGGAAGGCTCACCTAAAAGACTCAGGGCATCCAGAGGAGGGCTGGGTCTACTGGGAGGGATCCAGGAAGGCTACCTGGAGGAGGAGACATGAGCAGAAGGAGGATAGACAGAAAGCGAGCCCAGGAAAGAAAACGGAGGTCAGTTTGACCACAGGGAGCAGCACTGGGGTCTCTGGGGACCTGCAGGAGTAGAGTAGTGGGCCCCATCCTCCTTCAGACTTTGGAGCACAGGATAGCTTTAAAAAGATGCCAAGGGCTCTACTTCAGCATCTCGAGAGGCAAGGCCAGGGCAAGGCCAGCATTTTGCTTAAAAAGAAAAAAAAAAAAAAAGCAAAACACCTCCCCAGGTCTTCACAAAACACAGAGAAGGGCATTGGCACTGGGTGAAAAGTGGTGAGGGGTTGGGACCAGATCCTTTGCTCTGCTGGATTTTGGAATGTTGCTGACCGACTGAGCAGGTTTCTCAGGACATGAGCTTTCAGACTAAGACCAAGAGAACTCCAGACAATCTCTAGAATACTACAAGGCCACTGTGGGGTTTTAAGCAGAAATATGAGAACAGATAACAATAGGGAAGCATCAGGGAGCATTAGACTAGACCGCTGAGCACATTCAGGCTCAGTTAACTTCAGGAGAGCCTGGAAGTCAGAGGGAACCTTTCCTGAGCTATGGAAGAAACTGCAAAGATGCTCCCGAGTTAAGGGTAGACTGTGGTAGAACCAGGGTTCCTTGCTCTCCAGCTAAGGCCCAGAGTTCCTCCCGGCACACTGAGCCCAGAGGGACAGCACACACTGCACATCCAGCACTGTGCGGCTTACGGAGGGATCCCTCCATGTGCTCACAAGTGTCCTGTAGGTTGAACAGTGGATACTGTTTGTCCTCACCTGGTAGCTCAGGAAAGTTAGGCTCTAGAGCAGTGATTCTCACTCAGCCTGTGGGTCACGAACCCCTTGGGATCACAAATCAGATATTACCATTCTCAATAGAACAAACAAACAGTGGCAAAATTACAGTTATGAAGTAGCAATGAAATAATTTTATGGTTTGTGGTCACCACAACATGAGGGACTGTATTAAAGGGTCGAAGCATTAGGAAAGTTGAGAACCACTGCCCTAGAGGACTAAAAACTTCCCGGAAGTGGTAGGCTGAGTATCAAGCCCCTATTCACTTGGTTAAGGAGCAATTAAGAAACCAGAAACACAAGCAATTAAGAAACCAGAGAGCCAAGCTCTATTGCACTAGCAAAAGGCAAGCAGACTCGGCTCATTCACTGCAAACCCCTCACTTCCGAAGCCTAGCCCAGAGTGTTAGAACACAATACAGAAGTCTCTTATGAGGGGGCTGTATTTGAACTCCAAGGTGTTACAAACCCACCATCACTGGCTTTTCTGAACTCAATTGTCCTGTCCAGGCTCAGCCCTGGGAGAGAGTCCCATGGTGTAGTCTCAGTGCTCTGGATAAAAGGAGAGAAAACAAAGCAAGCTACTTTCTACCTGATAACGGGCAGCAGCAACACAGGGGTGTGAGAACATCACCAGCGCCAAGGCTTAAAAGGCTTCTAAGATTAAAAGGAAATTGGATTGGTATTTCTTTAAGAAATACAAGTAAGAACAGAGACATCACAGAGCTAAGTAGATTTTCTTCAGTCAATCATTGTCTTGCAAACAGGACTTAATTGCTAAGACTGACACTGGCCAGTCCTAAGACAAGACAAAGGACTTCAGTATATCATACACCAAGGAATTTTCATTTCTTCCGGGCAGAAGCAGCTTATACTATTCATAGTTTTGTGTGTGTTTGTGTGGTGTCTAATGCGTAGACTCTTAGGCAGCTGGAGAAGCCAGCCTGCAGCCAGTTTGTCAGTAATTAAGCCACAGCACCACCATGGGAGACAGGTTTGGCAGTTGCTGCTCGGGCAAGGAGGCTTCTGGACTGAGTTAAACATGTTTACTAGCTTGGCAGTGGAGACATACGCCTTTAATTCCAGCACTGAGTAGTCAGAGGCAGGCAGATCTCTGTGAGTCTACAGACTGAGTTCCATGATAGCCAGGGCTACACAGAGAAACCCTGTCTCAAACAAACAAACAAACAAACAAACAAACAAACAAACAAACAAACAAAAACCCAAAAACAACAGCAAAAAAACCAAACCAAACCAAAACAAAAACACAGAACATATGTTTAAATTGGCTTTAGTGAGACCTCCAGGTTTGACAAAGATAAGCAATAAATAATCCCATTTTGGCTGTTTGGCAAGTTTGGAACTGGCGTGTATTTAAATAAGATAAACTCGACACAGACCAGCGTCCCATCTTCTCACTCACTGAAGGCACTAGTAAGTCAGACTTGCAGAAGAATAAAATAGTGTTTGCTAGAGACTGGGAGGTGTGAAGAAAAGGGGTACAGAAAGAAATTCAATATGGGGTGCCAAGACAGAGTGGAGGACTTATTTACTTTGGGTTTTCTTTCAGAACAGTAGAGTAAATATTGGTTAAGACAGCCTGTGATGTTTCTCAAAGTGCCCAGGGGAGCAGGGAATTTGCATTACAGCAAAGACTAGGGATTGAAAAGGTGGAAATGCTCCTTCCCTTATTTCGGTTCTCATACACTGTAGACATGACTTGAATTACCAGACTATGTTACTACCACAAAGATTTAGAAATATTGTCTCAATAGAACAAACAAACGGCAATTAGAATCGCTTTGAAATTAAATTTGTAAAATAAAATCAAAATGACCCGGGGAGATAAAAGCTGTTTTAAGCAGTTTTCTGTTTTTTAAGCAGTGGATGTTGCACCGAGAATGTTCTGACCGATTCACTCAGCATCACAAAGCCCTGGGATGAAATGTCTTGGGTCTTACGGTCTGATGTCCTTGCTTCAGAAACAAATGGGGCCAGAGGTGTGGAGAACCTTGCCTTAGTTCCAATACAAGTAAGAAGCAAAATCTGCATGCATGTCTTCAATGTGAGGCTTGGAAGTTCCAGTCTGGGTGTGGGTGTTCCCCATAGTTCCTTTGAGAGTAAGCCATGGACCATCCACAAAGTCCTGACATTTCTGGAGGTCTCTTGTCTGAGAGCCACACTGCCTAATGACTGCCTCACTCTCTATCTGCCCTCCCCAGCATGGTGGCCAGTGATCACATGTGGCTATTGAATACTAAAGATATCATGGATGCATCATAAGCACTGAGTTTTAAATTCTTAGAGATGCTGGTAGCTCTATGGGTCAATAGAGCTCTAGTGGTAATGAGTCCCTTGAGGTCAGGGCCACGTTGTGTTCAACGTGGTCTCCTGTATAGTATTTTCTCATGCTAGGGAGTCAAGAAGTATTTTCTGAACTGAATTGGTTTAAATTTACAAGCCCTGATGGACAGAGGTAGCTGTACCTCTATGATTTGAATAAGATTCTGTGCATCCCAGACTCATGAACAACTAGCAGCAATTCGTAAAACGACTTTGTTGTGATGCTCTTTGGGTATAACTCTTGGGAAAAAAAGGAGCTGATATAAATAAATACATGGTTAATAACGTGACTTCCAGGGTTCTCTAGCTTGTTCTTTTTGAACCTACGTCTTTATGTACTGGAATAAACAGCTGATGTTTTCAATGATATTGTTGAGTCCTGTGATGATGTGGGCTCCATCCTGGCTGCTTGCTCAGGCAGCTGATTCATAGTCATATTTCCTGATGTGTCTTCCTAGATGGGGACCTTGATACTCTGGAAAACACAAAATTTAGCAGGTTCTCAAACGCTTGTTGCTATTCTAAAACATCTGGCCCATTTCCCTCTTCATCATTACCTTAGGAGGAGGCACAGTGGAGTGTTGGGGTCGGACAGTCCTCTACGCCATCCCCTCTTGCTGTTTCCTAACTATGGCTTCTGATGCCGTCGCTGAAATTTGAGCTCTGTCCAACCTCAGATGTTTGTTCTAACGGTTTACAAACACGGGAGACAGTGTTTGTCAAGGCCTCAATGGGTGCCTCACAGAATAAAAAGCCAAGGGTGCGGCTCAATGATAGAATGCTCACCTAGCATGTCCAAGGCCCTGGGCTATTTTCCAATATTGCAAAAGCATAACAAAAAATAAACATCAGCCAAGCAGTGGTGGCACATTCCTTTGGTCCCAGTACTGGGAAGGCAGAAACAGGCAAATCTCAGTGAGTTAAAGGCCAGCCTGGTCTACAAAGTGAGTTCCAGGACAGCCAGGGCTGTTACACAGAGAAACCCTGTCTCGAAAAACCAACCAAACAAACAAAAAATCAACTACAAATACTGATGGTTTCCTTCGTGCCCCAAACTGGTCCAGGGGCTTTGTTCATATGAACACATTTTACCTTCACATTACATGCAGGTCTGTTACTGTGATCCTTCAGAGTCCACTTACAAGGTGCATTGAAACAGACTTCCTCGGTGCACAATCTGTTTTCAGCCTCTACACTACGCTGCATTGTCCCGTGAATAATGAAGCCTTTATAAATACCAGTTTACTGTTGTTTTTGTGAAATATCTGGAACATCAATAATCCAATGCCTTTCAAGTTCCTGCCAGGTTAGCCTTCGTTAGTGACAGTTATTCATTGGGGAGGAGAGTAGTTATTTATTTTCTTCAAACAATCTCTTTGAGGACACAAACTGTCCTGAGCTGACCCATAGTCCTCCATCTGGTTGGAACAATGCTCTGGACAGACCCCAAAGCCACCTGGGCGACGGGAGGTGGAGAGGGCGGTGGGTTTTAATTAGTGTCTATTAGCTGTTAGGTGAAGTATCTATTCGGATGGTAGGTGAAGAGGAAGGTCTTATAAAACCAAACATGAATATCAGGTCACTCTCCCCAAACTTTCTTGATGAGGTTAAGAGGTAGAAACTGCTTTGAATGTGAGTCAGCAACCCCCAAATGCTCCTCTGAGGTATGCTTCACAATGTAGCTTTGTATTCTCATGGGGAGGCCATTTGCCTCACGGCAAGTGACCTCATTCCCTCCTGATACTTACACTAATCCCTGGAGTTAAAATCTTGGCTGATGGGCATGTGTATTGGAACATGTATGTGTGTAAGAGGCAGAGCTAATGACGAATCCCTCAGCAGAGGTCCTGGGTTGGATGTATTTAGTCTATTGTGACAAGCTTGTCAGTCACAACATACTGGCTTCTAATGAGGCCAGGGAGTCTATTTTTAAATGCTGTCTTGTTCCACGAAACTGTGCCATTGTGGAGGTTAGGGAAGTATGTAAAGCAACAATATTGGCTAGTGTAAAGTGCTCAACATAAACCCAGCACGCCTATTTGGAAAAGTGAATAAAGTCAGTATCCTATGTCCTCAGAGGTAAGCTTTGCGCAAATGTCACAGCAGGAATTCAGAATCTCAGTGAGAACCAAAACAATGCCCTCTGAGAGCCAAGAAAGCAGCAATCAAGCACACAAAGGTGTCTCACAGTCTGTCATGTGGTGCGTGCGTGAGTGCCTGTGTGTGGTCACTGTTCATGTCCATCCCCCCACGCCTACCCCAGCTTCCTGAATAGCCAAGCCGCCACATGAAGTTCATACAGACCTGTAGTTCTTTCCTAGCTGCCTTACTGGCTCTGGGAACAGTCCACCCTGGTGGAAGGGAGAGGCTGGAGCACTCTCCGGGGCAGTGGCAGCTGTGCCCAAATCCTGGACAGAAGACACCCGTTTGTTGACCCAGCTAAACAAAACACCACCTTGGAGGAGAAGCTTGGGGCAGCAGGCCCCCTTCTTCAGCTGTGACCTCGGGGTCTCCAGTATGAAAACATTACGTCATAGGTTCACGGAATTATCTATTACGTGGCAAGCTGTGTTTAGAAGAGGCAATAAGGAAACATATCCTTCTTTTCATTTGAACTTGGTCATCAAAGGGATCTGGCAAATTGTGTTGACAGCTGGGCATAAATAGCCATATTTTGACCATGAAACCCCAAAGGCATCTAGGTCAGGTCTCGAGATAAGGGAGGCACTGAGTCTTTCTAACCCTGACTCACATCTTTTCAAAACCAGCTGATAAACACGAGTGGAGGCCTCCTGTGGTCCTGATGGTATTCATGCAGGCACCTGGGGCTC
Source organism: Peromyscus aztecus (assembly GCA_902168405.1). Taxonomy (NCBI): domain Eukaryota; kingdom Metazoa; phylum Chordata; class Mammalia; order Rodentia; family Cricetidae; genus Peromyscus; species Peromyscus aztecus. The sequence continues at coordinate 20,353 of CABHPQ010167290.1, read as the reverse complement.
CTTTTGAAGAACAGCAGTGGATGTGGGCACACATCCCAGAACTCATTTCCTGGCAGATGCAAACTGCAACCTTCAAGATTTATTTCCAGCTACATGGAAAAAGCCACAGCATAAAATCACTTTGGGCTATTTGGGCTGTTTGGGATGGTGAATTAGAGGGAAGGTGTTGTAATAAATTGTATTGTGTATACCGGGCACTGTGAACAGACTTCTGAAATATCCACTCACATAGAGCGAGGAAACGCACTGTGACGGGGCGATGAAGAGGCAGGAAGTACGCGTCAATAAAGAATAAAAGTGTTTCTAAGATAAATAAATAAATGCAGCATTGAAACAAGTAAAAGGGCCAAGTCGGAGCAAGGGGGCATAAGGGGGCAAAGCCACCAGGTCAGTGTTTTCTACCCAGCTGGTTCCAATGAAAGCTATCATCACTTGACCAACAACTTCCCGGCACTTCCGCTCTCCGGGTTTCCTGTTCCATTGTTCCAACGACACCTGGAGGTGAGGGCTCCTGTACTGGATAATCATGGGGCTGTGCCTCAACCAGGAGGACCACCCTGTGTCACAAGCTCTCTGTTCTGCCACAGCAGCAGTCGTCGCCCAGATAGCTTGGGCTAGCCTCGTCTTTCAGAGAGAGGTACGTTGTCCCAAGTGGCAGAGCCCATACATAGGTGCTGAAGAGTGCGTCTAGTCGCCCACAGAAGGAAGCTTTTACAACCCATACTGGCTAACTCCAGACCCACCGCTTCTCTGTTCCATCCGCTCTCTGCCCAGACCTTTCTACCACTACAGATCTACTCAGAAAAGCTGAGAAGTCAAAAAGAAAAACAAGCTGGAGTTTTAGCCCCTGAAGTGGTCAGGTCAACAAAGGGGAAAAAGCATATGGACAAGTCGTGACAGGGCTCCTGTGGAGGGAACACAGAACAGAGAAGGAGGCTTGGAACACTACTGAGACCTGAAGTGCAGAGTGGGTGTGACCAGCTCCAGAGTGGAACAGTGGCAGAAGGTGGACACTGTCCACGTTGGGGGTCGGGGGCGGCTTCATAGGATGAGAAAGAGCTGTGGGGGCCATTGACCTTCGTGGTGATGAGGAATTTCTGAGGAGCTGTGAGCCATCTGTCACGGTGGGCTTGGGTTTTCCAACTATTTCGTTGGAGCGGGTGTGGGAACTGAAGAGAAGCAGGAAGAGCCTGGAAGCCTAGTGACGGGCTAGGAGAGACAGGACAGGCCTCTAAACACAGCTGAACGTGAGGAAGGGGAGGAAAGAGAGACTGTGGAAGAACTGACAGGGCCTGGATGACTTGTCAATTTGATTTTGTATTTGTAGAGAGTGATGTCCTGGGGAGTCAACTGTTAACTGTCATTATTTGATGTTTCAAGCTCAGTTCATGTAAATACCCACACAAGAGAATGAACTCCACCCTTTTTGTGTTCTCGTTTTAACCTGGTTATTTTTAAGCAAAAAAAAAAAAAAAAAAGACCAACTCATTATCCCGAGTACTATAAAATAATTGCTACTGTTATTGGACCCAATATGTAATTGAAGCAGATAATACTTGTAGAGCCTTTGGGGTCGCACTTGTACGTTACAGGGAAAAGAACTTCATTTCTAGAGTAAGTACAGGCCTGGGTTAGAATTCCGAAGTCCCAGCCAAGTGGTGGTGGTAGCATATACCTTTAATCCCAGCACTCGGGAGGCAGAGGCAGGCGGATCTCTGTGAGTTGGAGGTCAGCCTGGGCTACAGAGTGAGTTCCAGGAAAGGCACCAAAACTACACAGAGAAACCTTGTCTTGAAGAACAAAACAAAAACAAAAACAAACAAACAAAAAAACCAACAACAAGAATTCTGAAGTTCCCACTTATCTTCTGTGATGTACTGGGAAGTCCAGCCTCTTAGAGACTTTGCTTTAAATTCCACACGAAGACAGCAATTATGGCTACCAGGCAGGTAGCAGTGTGACAAGAGATGACAAGTAAAAGTGTCCAACACAACCCTAACTCCCAGGGCCCATGTAAGTCTCTTCCCTCCATGTCCCCAGCCTACCTTCCACCTGTTTCCTTTCTCTGATTGAATTCTAGATTTTTGAGAGCTCAAAAAGGCATAAAATACAGTGATTGTCTGTGAGTTGCTTAGGATCTAGTTCATGGCCCTTGAAATAATAATTGATCTTGTACAGACTTGAACTCTCCCAACGACACCTTCCTAGTATCTGAGGTCATTGAGTTAACAGAAGAAACAACTCGGGTAACCAGCCAATATCTACACATCTAACTCTACAACACCTTACACAAGCCAACCTCATCTTCCCTATCCCATTTCCTCCCTAAGTTAGCCTGAAACACACGTTTCCAGAGAACATCATGGTTGGATGGTGGTGGCATGTAGCCAGAAGTATTAAACATGCCAAGGAAAAGTAGTTTTAAAAAAACGGCCACTGATAATTCAAGAAAATAACCACCATCCAGTTCATAAAGAGTTATGTACACACACTAGCTGAGCTGATAGCCAAGGAATGGCAGCTAATGAATGTGTGTTTTCTCAAGAGTTAGCAGAAAGGTAGTTGTTACTGGTTAAAGTACAATTTTATGCTTTGATGAGAGGTATTTTTCATATTAAAGTTTGGCTAAATTCAGCTTCCTGATATGAAACTTAAGACCTGAAATTCAAATGTACTAAGCGACTCAAATCCAGTGTGAACTGTAAATAAATAGTATTTGATTTATTCCAGGCCAAACCTTTTGCTGTACAAAGAAATTGAAGAGGAGAGGTATATATGTTTATTTCAACTAAAAGGTAATCAGAGGGTAATAATCTGTTGATTTTTATAATTGCATTTTTCTATAGAAAACATGTAAATAGAGACAAATATAGGTTATGAATAAAATGTGTATGCATAAGAATTTAAGGGCTCCTCTTTCTTTCCGCACTCTCTCCTTCTGTTCTCTTCCTTCCACGTGGTTTCTCTGTCTGTCTCTGTCTCTGTCTCTTTCCCCCTCTCTCCCAATAAAACTCTAAAAAGGTAAAAAAAAAAAAAAAAGAATTTAAGGTATTTACCTAAATGTGGGCCAGCAAGATGGGTCAGAGGATGAAGTCACTTGCTACCAAGGCTGAAAACCTGCATTCAACCTGAGGAGCCCACATGGTAGGAGAGAAATCACTCTACAAGTTGTCATCTGACTTTCACATGTCATGGCAACCCTTACACTGGCCTCTGCCACACACACAAAGTAGGTAAATAAATAAACAAACATACTGCTCCCCTCCACACACACACATAAATGTTTACCTATGAAGCCCTCACTGAACTTTCATTTCCCTAGATTTGGAGAAGAGGATGATGGGACAGTGTCTGGGAAGAGCCTTTCCACACATGAGAGTGTGGAGATTCTCAAATGTCACTAGCATCCCTGTCCCGAGACCACTGTCTACCTTCTGACCAAGAGGTCTGTCTTACTTTTATTTTGATTTCTCAGGAGCAGTCGAAAGGCAGAAATTAGCTATAGGGTGAGGGATGCTACATAGAAAGCTTTATCAGAGGGGTGGTCTGAGAATAAGAAAGTTTCTCAGCCTCTGAGTCACTGTCCACTGAAGTCCGGCATCCCAGACCTATCCTCCTAGCCTATGGGAATAGACAGACCCAACTCTGACTCTCAGCCAGTTCACTAAGGCTAACCCAGAGATCAGCATGATGGGTCCTGACTAATGTCCAGGCATCTCTGAGTGTGAGAAAAGGTATATTCTTGATTTGGTTCATGGGTCAGCTGCCACGTGTGCATGTTCTTGGAGTGAACTCAGAGCGTCTAATGTCATCCCCACAGCTGTGAAGAGGTATTGGTCCTACCCCACCTTCTAGACGAAGAGTCCCCCAGCCTAGCATTTACACACAGGTCTGATGAATGTGCTAAGCGCTCTGTCCCTCATTCTGTCCTTGTATTGTTACTTAGAATTGTACAAAATTGTACAGAAATCAAGCCATAGAGTGTTAAATCTCTCAGAACGACTAATAAGAAGCAGAAATTTTAGCCCTTGTGGGACAGGTGGGCCAGTCCCATAAGCAGCTGTTTAACCTGGACCCACGAGGCAGATTCACGAGAATGGATGCCCTTCAGGTTGCTCCATGGGGCGGTCAGCTCCTAGGACCTCACCCTCAGCAGGGAGGAAGATTTAACCCTTCTAGTCACCCAGAAGAAAATCCATGGGGTCACTCTCACTTTCCATAGTGAGGAAAGGCTTAAAGATTTGTTCCTCCTTCCCAGGGCTTCTGTTATTTTCCAGTATCACAATTAAGTGTCTCATTGTTATGGGCAACAGAATTCATTTGCCTAATTTTCCTTAAGTGATTCTTGCTTGGTTTCTGTTTTTAGAATAGGAATGGATGTGGGCACCTCGACTGGCCCTGAAGAACTTCTCTAATCTCATTAGCACAGGTCCCATTATTGAAAAGGAGGTACCAAGCTGGCCTTCTTAAGTAGGGTGTAGGCAGTAACAGCTAGCTTCGCTGTCCTAGAGAAACCTTTAGAACCGTCAGAGAGGGGTTCCATGGCAAGTGCACTACTCAAGTGTTCTGGAATGGGGTGGGGGCACTTTTTCAAGGCTCCTGCAGATGGCCCCAAACACAAGAGCAGATGCAGACAACCCAGGCTGGACGGCAGTGGCTCTCTCCTTCACTGCCTGCCTTCTCCTGCTGGACCTCCTCCTTCCTGTCCTTGCTTCCCTCACTCCCAAGGGCAAGACGATAAGAAACTGAGTCATCATTTCTGCTATTATCGAAAGCCTTGTAGGGCTTCCCACGGGGAGGCCACTGACTCTTGGCCACAGTGGGCTGCACTTCATAGTCCTGGGGAAGTCCCAGCGGCTGAGAAGCTAACATATGGTCAGCAACTTCACGAGCTTGAGAGGGGCACCAGCTGGGGGTTAGGTCCGACTGAGACCAGGTTTATTTGTGTTTTGATTAACATTTAATATTGATTAATATTGCTTCTTCTATGACAGTGTATTGCATGAATTAGCTCATTTAATTCTCAGAACAAGCCAAGTATTAGGTAAAATACTCCTAAAATCTACATTTCACAGATGCAGACAGAGGAACAGAGAATCGAGTCTAGGAAAGTCTCAACCTGAAGGCTTAATTCTTAAATATTTAAGAGACTAATGCCCATTAAACACAAGATGCTTAGGAAAAATAATTCCTTTGGGGCTGGGGATATTGCTCAGTTGGTAGAGTGCAGAAGAGTGGAAGCAAGGGAGGGAGGGAGGAAGGAGGGAGGGAGGGAGGGAGGGAGGGAGGGAGGGAGGAAGGAAGGGAGGAAGGAAGGAAAGAAGGAAGGAACTTTTCATATCATGATACAAATGTTAAGTCAAACAAAGACAAGAATTATTTTTCATACGCGTCACAAAAATGCTATGAGAACCACTATAAGGAAAAAAAAATACTCCCTTGCCCACCCGCACCCCTGCACAGGTCCTGTCTGTACGAAGATTAAGACAGCAGTGGTGGGCCTAGCCAGAGACGTGAGCTTAACTGCAAAGGAGGGAGCCATCAACTGGGGGCTGGACACGGAGCAACAAGCCTCTTTCCCCGGGTCTAGTAGATCTGCAAACGTGCGTGGGACCCCAGGGCTCTGCTGTGGAAGTTCTGAGTCAGCTGGTCTGGGTTGGTGCTCAGAATGTGTTTTCTGAAAAGCCCCCGAGGTCACAGTCGTCTCCTGGTAAGATGGGAATTGCTTCGACTCTGGTGCTGGGGCCACCATGCTTTGTACTTCCTGAGGAACTATGTGGGAGTGTGAACAGTGACGTCACTGTCCAGGCTTCAGGAGAGGGAAGTCCACACACTCTAAGGAAATCCTGATGGCTCCAGGGCAGCAGGGAATCCTCAAGAACACATAAAGTCAGGCCTTTTCTCACTAATGAGTTACTCTTATGACCCGCCATCTGGGAGAGCTGTCTCCTATAGGTCTTCTTTATTTCTAGGAGCAGCACCTTCAACCTTTTGTTGTTTGTTTTGTTTTGTTTTGTTTTGTTTCCTGAGATAGGGTTTCTCTGTGTAACAGCCCTAGCTATCCAGGAACTGGTTTTGTAGACCAGGGTGGCCTCAAACTCACAGATCTGCCTGCCTCTGCCTCCTGAGTGCTGGGATTAAAGGCGTGCATCACCATGCCCAGCAACCTTAAACTTTCCAATGGCCCTAGATTTTTGAAGGTTGAGGCCCAGCCCACTGGGTGTGATCAGCCTTCAGAGATGAAAATCCCTGGGGCTGAGGTTTGAGAACCTGAAGATAAATAAGATGTGCCCACTGATGCCAAGTAATCCATCCAGCTGTTTAAACCGGAGATGGACACAAAGACAGCTCACTGTGTGAGAACTTGGACAAGAGCCTGAGGGGTATGAAGAGAGGGCTGTAGATCATGGAAGAGTGAATGTCTAAGCTTATGTGAAAGTAGAGGGAATACTTGAGGGCCAAGTGTTGAGGAACAGATGAGTAGGTCTGGGAGTTGCACCTCCATAGTAACACTTGCCTGGCATGCATGAGGCCCTGGGCTCTACTGCTGTGGGATGTTCTGTATGGCAAATGTGTTGCTAATAAAACACTGATTGGCCTGTGGCTAGGCAGGAAGTGTAGGCGGGACTAACAGAATAAAAAGAACAGGAAGGCAGAGGGAGTCTCTGCCAGCCGCTACCAGGACAAGCAGCTTGTAAAGATGTTGGTAAGCCACGAGCCATGTGGCAAGGTATAGATTTATAGAAATGGATTGATATAAGATATAAAGAACAGTTAGCAAGAAGCCTGCCACGGCCATACAGTTTGTAAGCAATGTAAGTCTCTGTGTTTACTTGGTTGGGTCTGAGTGGCTATGGGACTGGCAGGTGAAAGAGATTTATCCTGACTGTGGGCCAGGCAGGAAAACTCTAGCTACACTCTACCCTCAGCACCGCAGAGAAAACAAACCAAGAATTACCAGATAGATGGGGGCAAAAGGAAAAGGCACTTCAGGCTTGAGCAGATACACGTTGCATTTTCTTTCAGGAAAACCCATCCCTCCCTCCCTCACTTCGTCGGAATCTTGCTTAGAGTGAAGTCCCCCATGGTGGCATGCGGTCCAGGCCTCCCAGTCAGAACTACTCCCTTCCTGAGGCACTAAGGCCCCCACAGCCTGGTGGAGCAAGGATCCCTTTGGGGGTATTGCTTATGCTGTGAGAAAGGCGTTCCCCCCTTCTGTGGAATTTGTGGTGTAAGGATGACCACTGAAGGCTGTCAGCAGCTGAGGCACTACCAATGGATGCTTTTTTGTTGAGTCACTGAGACTTTAACCATGCGAGTGATGCAAGCAGATGTGTGTTTGGAATGTGATGCTGGAGTCTGAGTGGAGGAATGCCCGGATTAGCAGAGACTGAACCCTGGAATCCAGGGAGAAAGCTGCTCGGACAGGCTGGTACAAGGCCTCTAGCTCTCACAGATCCCCGAGAGCAAGAAGAGGCAGCATTGAGAGATGTTTAGGAGATAGAAAAGACAGAGCACTTGGACTGGGTGTGGCAGGGGAAGAAAGAGGTCATCAGGGCTGGCTCTGAATTCAGGCACACCCACATTTGGACTCCGCTTGGTACTCCTAATGGCTGTGGGATCCTATTCAACTTCTTTAAGCCTTGGCTTCTGCTTCTACATCCAGGCAGGGATAACACTGCACACTTAATGGAACTGTAGGAGGATGAGATGAGGCAAGGAGAGACAAAAACATGCAGTACAGAAATGAGCACCAGGTACCAGTATAAAACCACTCTTTCATTGAGAGTGAAGAGGGAAAAATTAAAGATGACCCTGATGTTCTCTCCCTGAGAATCTGAGCAAAGGCTGATGGAATTAACTGGCGTAAGAAGTTCAGGAAGTTTACTGGGAAAGGAGAGTATAGGTTTGTTTTGAGGCATCTTGAGTCTTATAGGCCCTTAGGACTTTGGGGTAGGGGTGTCCAGCAATCCATAAGGCTCAGACTCAAGGTTTGGTGGACACTGGCCAATAGAAGGTCATTGAAACAATGGCGGATGGGAGAAAGTTGAGGATGCTGTGCACTGAGAGGGAGGAGGGGAGAACCAAAGGAATCATGAAGTTAGCAAGATGCAAGGAAGTCTTCATGCAAGTATAGAGGATCCTCCAGAGAAGAGGACCTGTGAGATGGCCGTGACACTCTTACTTCTTCATGGGAAGGATGAAAGACCAAAGCCAACCCCAGTTGACTGGCTAACAGACCTCTAGCCTTACCCATGAGATTATCTTTAAGAGGCTCACTATGGTCCTCAAGTGGATTGATGCCTCTTACCTCCAGGTATTGATTAGCCAGGCGTAGGAAGCGGTCTGTGATGTTAAATACATCCCTCCAGTCAAAGTTGGTCATGCCATCAGCCTGGCTCTCTCGTGGACCGCGACGGAAGAAGTTTAATATGGCTTCAGTGGTAATACCTTCTTCTGCAAGCTGCCTATTTATGAAGTCTTTTACTGTTGGGTGTTCCAGGGTATCCTTGGGAAGAAGAAACATAGTCACAGAAATTAAGAATTCTGTAGGCTCTTTGATCTTATTCTTAGAGCATTTCAGATTTTTAATGACTAGTGACTGAGACACTAAGGCTCACTAGCTGGTAGGTTTCCCTCCCATTGCGAGGCATATGTATGCCTATCATTTTCTTCAAACACAAGGGCCTCTAGAATAGAGGAGAGACAAGATGGAGTGTGGGAGGGGTATTAGTGGGCACGTAAAATGACATAGAAGATTTCCATTGGATGGCTGTCTGTTTTGTTCTCATTTTAATTTCCCTGATATTGAGAACTCTTGCCTCTTGGCTTTCCAAAGTTGCAAATGAGGCCGTACAGACACAAGCGGCCACCTTGGTAGTATAGAGCTGGCCTCTTCAGGAGATACCCTTTTGAACCTGAGACCTTCAAGTGAATTCATGGGAAAGAGACTGATCTTGCGGCAACTTTTAAATTCCCCCCAGAATTTAGGGCACATATTCCCCACCCAGTGCCAGTGACTCCACTTGGTGACGGTTTAGGACTAGTGCTTGGGGTTCTGCTTGCTATGGCCTGATCTGACTCAGGCGGTGATGAACTATCTCTACAGCCCTCCTCCTTCTCCCCCATCCTATGATGTGAGCATCCTTACTCTGATCATGGTCATCTGTGTGCTCTTTTCAAAGAAGTACCAGATCTGGGGCCCCACTTCTCCCCAGGCTTTGGCCAGCTTCCTAACTCGATCCAGTTCTTCAAAAGTTGAGTTGGCCTAAAAAGACACACAGAGAGAAAACAGAAGGAAATGTAAGAGAGAACCTTTAGTTCTATCTTCTGCCCTCGTCATAAACCTTAATGTTTGGGCACGGTTCCTCCTCCTCCTCTTCCTCTTTTTAGATTTATTATTGTATCTGTATTTTAAGTATATGGGTATTTTGTTTGCATGTATGTCTGGGTACCACGTGCATGCCTTGTACCCATGGAAGCCAGAAGAGAGTATCAGATCCCTTGGAAATGAAGTTACAGACAGCTGTGAGCTGCCATGTGGGTGCTGGGAATCAAACCCTCGTCCTCTGGAAGAGCAGCCAATTTTCTTAACAGCTGAACCATCTCCCCAGCCCACAGGCTCTTCTTGGAAATGCTTTTCCTTTCCTAGGCTATTGCCATTTCTCAGACTCCAGGACTGACAGACTCCAATCTGTTAGTTATGGCGGAGGTACATGTAACAGTGATGTTATTGTTCCCAAGCCTCATTAAGTTATATTTGGGTCCTAGTGAGCGAATATTCATCCTCCCCATCTTTGCCTGTTCTGGGAAGCCAGGGATCAGAGAACGGTGAATATTTCCACTAGGGATATAAGTCACAGAGTGGGGAAGAAAACGCCATTGCAGGCTGCTTCAGAGAGGGTGGGCCCGGCAGGGGCACCAGAGGGAGGCACTCCTACCATGACTGTGAATGGGGGAGGAATCCATTTAGGGAAGAACAATCAGGAGAGCCACTGGCAGGAGCATATTTAAACACACACAAACACACACACATACACACACAAATACACACACACACACACACACACACCACACACATACACAATGCACACACACACCACACACATACACACACATGCACACACACACACACCATACACATACATACACACACACCACACACACACATGCACACACCACACACACACACACACATACACACCACACACATGCACACACACACACACACACCACACCACTGTCTTCTGGGAGGTCTGAGACATAAGGGAACTAGACCATCTGGGATCTCACATTCTTCAGTAGCCTTCGAACAGCAGGGGAATCAGGAGTAAAGAGGATTTTTCCCATCAGCAAAGGCTTAGCTGCCCTCCAGGCTATTTTGGTTAAAGGGTTTGACTCCAGGCTCTGGATCAATGCATTACAAAAGGATGCTGTCAAGAGAAAGGGACACATTTTTCAAAACTCCCCACTGCTCATAACTAAACGTAGTCATTAGTGCATCAAATCACATGTCTCGCTCCCATTCAATGCCACACTGGAGGGTTTGAGAAGTAATCTAAATTATTAGGCTGGACCCCACTAATAACGAGCTCATCATTAGTGACAGAATGCCACAATGCCCCTTGATAATAGCCTCCACAGTGTGACAAAGGATAGGGTTTGTCTTGTGGTTTATTCCGCTTAAAAGAAAGAGTTGAGAGGCCTGTTTGTGATCTTTGTGAGAGCCTGAAGGGAGTGAAAGTCCAAAACAAGCTTCCCCACATTGGAATCTCAGCTTCAGTCTCAACTAATTCCATGTCTATTAACTGCTTCTCTTCTTTGTTGTATGCAACTGTCTCAGAGCCCACCTCCTTGTGCTGTGTCTTTTGCTGTCTTTTTGTGATTTCAGAGCCCACCCTACCCCAAAACAGTACAAGAGAAGCAGATGACTTGCCAGGGCCCTATTGACCTGAGCTAGGTTGTAAATCGGAGTCCTCTCCTCATCCATTGCTCTTCTGTTCCTCTGGAGCTTAGCCCCAGTTCAGTGACATCAGTGGGAAATGCCCCCTCTCTTCCCTTTCCAAGTGGACTTGGGTGCTTCCCATGGCTCACATCCAGCCTTCTACGAGCACCACTCTCCTCTCCAAGGGGAAAGAGACTTTCTGGGAGAAATCTGCTTACCCAAGGCCACCAAGGGCGAGGGGAGTCAACCCCAGGACTGGTTTCTTAGAAGGGCTAACCCGTCGCTTTTCGTATTAGTGTGCAATGTGTGTGCGAGTGTGTATGCACATGTATGCATGAGTACGGAGGTCATAGGATAACCTAAGGTGTGCCGTCTACCTTCTTTTATCACTAACTGGAAACTTGGTAAGTAGGCTAAGCCAACGGGCCAGCAAACCCCCAGTATCTTCTTGTCTCAGCCTCTCCAGTGCCATGATTACAAGAGGGCACCATCATGCCTGCCTTTGAGTGTGTGTGTGTGTGTGTGTGTGTGTGTGTGTGTGTGTGTGTATTCTAGGGATTGTAATGAGTCCTTGTGCTTATGTAGCAAGAACTTTACCAATGAGCCATCTGCCCAGCCTTCCCACATCCCAACCCATCATCTTAACCAACACCAGAGGCCAACTGGCCTGTAGGACTCAGAGAACTTACTTGCTCTTTTGTCGTAAGAATAGGCGGGATCTTTCCTTGTGGAATCAATCCCCAGGAAGGCTTTATAGTTGTTGTCTTCGTACCAGTTAAAGGAGAACACCCGAGAGCCTCCTCCTTCTGGGTAGCCACACAGGAGGTCAGACAGGACGCCCATCAGCTGGGTGAAGGTCTCGGGACCACTGTTCTGCAGAACAGGTCTGGTTACCCATAGCAAGTCTTGAATACTTGGCCGATGAATAAACTAGGAAAAGAGAAAGACTTTGAATAATCTTTTTTTTTTAAATTTTATTTTATTTCACATACATTGGTAGGGTTTTTTGGTTTGCTTTTGTTTTGTTTTATTTTGATTTTAATTTTATTTTATGTGCATTGGTGTTTTGCCTGCATTCAAGTCTGTGTGAGCGTATTCGATCCCCTGGAACTAGAGTCAGACAGTTGTGAGCTGCCATGTGGGTGCTAGGAATTGAGCCTGGGTCTTCTGGAAGAACAGCCGGTGCTCTTAAATGTTGAGCCTTCTCTGCAGCCCTGACTTGGAATAATCTTAAAACAGACAGAACCAGGGCTTGCTCATGTGCGTGTTTGATTTCCACATTTAAAGGGAAACATATATATTCTCAGCAATTCTTAATCCAGCTGTTGAAAACAAAACAAAACAACACCTGCCATCATCTATCTAGGGACAAACAAGAACACAAAACATGCTAACATCGCCTGCTTTCCTTTGTTTGGGTTCCTTGGGATTATGTCCTTGGGAAAATGCAGAGTCTATATCATTATAAGCTAGTTGTTATTCCATCAAGATGGAGACACTGGAAAAAGCTGGGAAATAAAATAGTGGAGAAATGTCTGTGTTTTGGAAATGCAAAGTCAAGGCAAATTTCTGTGATTAAAAAGTTTAGAATTTGGTGTTCTATATTTGGAAAATAATCTTTTTAGATTTATGTTTACTTGTGTGTGTGTGTGTGTGTCTATGTCTGTATCTGTGTGTGCACATATATATGCATGTAGAAGACCATCGAAGCTAGAAGGGGGTGTCCTGGAGCTGGGATTACAGGTAGTTGGGAACTGCCATGTGGATGCTAGGAACTGATCTCTAGTCCTCTTCGAGAGCAGCAAGTGCTCTTAACCACTGAGCCACCTCTCCAGTCCTCAAAACATCTTCTTACTAACTTAATTTTATCACATGTGAGCTCTTCCATTCAACTGAATGGTGTGGCTTGTTCTCTCCCCTCCCCGCAACTCCTCTGTGTGTGTGTGTGTGTGTGTGTGTGTGTGTGTGTGTGTGTGTGTGTGCCAGAGTGTGTGTATATGTGTATGTTTTAAGATTCAAGCAAGGGTCGGGCGGTGGTGGCGCACGCCTTTAATTCCAACACTTGGGAGGCAGAGCCAGGGGGATCTCTGTGAGTTCAAGGCCAGCCTGGTCTACAGAGCAAGATCCAGGACAGGCACCAAAACTACACAGAGATACCCTGTCTCAAACAAACAAACAAACAAACAAACAAACAAACAAACAAACAAACAAACAAAAACACACAGAAAAGATTCAAGCAAAGAGCTGGGTGTGGTGGCGCACACTCCTTGAATTCCAGCACTTGGGAGCCAGCCTGTTCTATGAATCGAGTTCCAGGACAGCCAGGGCTACACAGAGAAATCCTGTCTTGAAAAACAAAAACAAACAAAGGTCCAGCAAAGAACAGACGATGTCTCGCTTATGGAAGAAAATACCAAACTCTATGTCAACTAAGAGGGGCCTGGCGTCCCTTCTCCTCTCCATGGTGTCATGGTACCCGTGGCTTCATCCTTGAAAGGTAGATCTGTGATGCTGAGAACTAGGCTGGAAGACAATGGCAAAAAAGGCACCAGTGTCCTGGTCCCATAAGGCCACTTGGCTTTATTTTAGGGAAAATATAAAGTAAAAACAATGCTGTGTTTATTCCCTAACCACACCTTACTATTCACGTTCTAAGGAATTTGGAAATTAAAAAAAAAAAAAAAAAAGCCATTAGGATTCACCCAGGCATGACGGAAAACATTCTCCCACTTCTGTTAGCGATGTTGACCTGTGGTCTCTCTCTCTTTGTACACATGCCAACACTTGCTTTCCGAAACTGATGAGCACCGTGTGGAATCCACACGGTGAGTCACATTTATAATCACAGTCTATGCCTCAGTGCGAAAGTCAGAATCTTAAATTGCTTCAACAACAGTGGGTCTTATGACCAGAGGGTTATTATCATGATTATATTGCTCATTTAATCAGAGCACTCAGAAATGAAGGGCTGTGTTGGGGTCAAATGGTCTGATATCAATTAATATAAACTGGGCCATGTGCTTTAACCTGGTTCACAGGTGCTTAGACCTGTTACCTAAACAGGCCAGGGATGTTCTGGAATGCCCACACAGAATTCAAAGTGTTGATGTGCCTTGGGAAGCTATTTACAGTCTCTGTGGACTTCACCGCCATTATACGGATAGGAGTTTTAAAATGATATAAAGAGGAAAATGTTAGACTCCCGCAGCAGGTGGCCAGAGGTACAACGGCCCTTCTCTCGCTCTCCCTGACAAGCAGGGCTCCTGCTTTGCCCTGACTGAGTTTAATTTTATAAATACAGATTCCAAGCATGTTATTTTCCAAGTTGACTGAGCCTAAGGCGGCTGAGAAAATCAAAGGGGAAAAGTCCAGGGAAAATCACATTTTCGGTTTCTCTTCCCCTTCCATAACATTTATCGCCCTTAAAAGAGAGTTGCCTATTTCATGCTTCTTGTCTTTGCTGACCATATACTCAAAAAGGCTTGTGACGGTGTCTGTCTATTCTCTTCCTGTCTCCATTATCAATCAACTCTTAAGTGGAGGAATCAATTTCTATGTCTGAGAAGTCTTATACAAGCAGATATTAATTAAATTGTGCACATATTTCATAAAACAACACAAAAAAGTCACTCCGGAGGGATGAAGCAAATCTGTGGAGGTAAAGCACTAAGAATCACACCCATAAGCACCATATACACATTTGCTATTGTTACGGGTGGCGTATCGGTGACTGCACCACTCAGTACCAAAAACCTGACGCTCATTTGCAAGTCCACAAGGAATCATGCTACTGCAGACAAGTCGTCGGTTCCAGTGGTACTTAGGTCTTGATGTAGCATCACAAGGATGATTGTTTTCTTTTCAACTCCTACTTAGGAGCACAGATGGTTTAGAACATGAGCAGATGCCTTTACATTGCTACTAGACAGGAAGAGCAAATGGATTTCTCCTTAAGAGGTGAGAGGTACAATTAAATTATTTGATACAGTAAGTGTGACTGAAACAGTGTAAAGGCATAATAAAACTATAGCTAATGGCATCGGGCCTCTTACCTTTTGCATTCTTGATGACAGATCAGATAATATTCCTCCCCAAAATCTCAAGTTGATACCTTGAGAACTGCTGTCTAGGAGTGTGGGGAGCTGGAATCAACAGGAAAAAAATTTTTTTTAAATGTGGTACAAGGTTGAGGAGATGGCTTAGTCAGCCACACAAGCATGAGAACATGAGTTTGCTCCCCAGCACCCACACAAAGTCCTGGTATGATGACAAAGACATGTAACCCCAGGGCTGGGGAGCTAGAGATAGGGGAATCCTCGGGACTTGCTGTACAGCCAGCCTAGACAAACCCAGAGAGGCCTGTCTTGAAAATTAAGAGGAAGATACGAGCAACTGAGGAAGATACCTGATGTCAACCTCCAGCTCTACATGTATGTGCACACAGACACATCTACACACACACACACACACACACACACACACACACACACACAGGCACTAGCTGATTTCGTATGTACTTGCAAGCCATTCTTTACTTCCTAATAGGACTTCTGCAACGCTGCCTCCAGAAACAAAATTCTTTTGCCCAATCTAGAAAAATCAAAGGCTCCTGTTCCACGTTCCCTGCCGAGCTCGTCAATCATGAACAGTCTCGCGGTGACAGTATATACATACACCAAAGTGATTCTGACTGCTGTTCTGTGACACCAGACGAGACTCCCAGAGGAGGGGAAACAGTGCAGCTGGTGGAGTGTGAAGCCGGGTGGTGTGGAGGATGCCCATCTGTTCACCTCCAGGCTCCGCAGGCCCTGCCAGGCTTCCATCACTGCTCAAGTCTGTCCCCTTTGTGTCCTTGCTGGGCAGGCTGTCACTCTTTCTCTGTTCACAAATACTCTCTTATGGAAGATTCCACCAAGTCCATCACTTTTCTTTGAAAGCTGCAGCTCACATGAGTGACAAGTTCCCTGGTCAAGTTCTCTAGGTGAGAGCAACATTTGGGTGGGGCTTGCCCAGGGGGACAACTCAGAATAGTTTCAGTACTTTCCATCTTGATTGGGAATACCAAAGTCCTCAGTTTTGCTGCTCGCCAGCCTTAGAGCCTGACGCAAACACCTTGAACACCGAGTTCAAGTCCTGATCGACTTTATTCGTCACAGCTTCAGAATGGAATTGAACCACTGACAGCCTACCCGAAACAGTCTTTTAGGACTGAGTTCTAAGTGTCAAGACAATGGTTTTCAAATTCAAAGGAGCACCTCTCTCTAGCAGCAGTGGCCTGGAGAGAGGCCCTGGCAAAGCTTGTACTTCATCCTCGTTCAGGGGTGTGTCGATCACAAGCCAGGAGCCTCACCTCTTTCATTCTGTAGGGTGCTTATCCTGAATGATGGTTGGACTGGCCTAGCTGCACCAAGAGCTGAGAGGTAGGTAGATAACCACGCACCACTCGAGTTCCTAGCTCTGTCCTGGACCCTTGCCTTTCTTCCCATGGTAGGCATGCTTTCATGCCTTCTGCCCTCTGCTCTGACTGGGCTGAGACACCCGTCTTACTGAGACTTCTTTTCAAATTGCTTGTAAATAGCTTTAAGGGTAATGGATGCTCAGTAAGTCACTTTAATTCCTGGTTTTGCTATAGGCTAATGGGGTTGAGTTCAGTAGGTAGGAAGAGAGGAAGGATGTAAATAGGTCAAATCACATGTCAGCGAATGCTCTCACTAATCTTGTCCATCTTCTCTCCTAAAGACTATGAGAGATAAGAAGGGACACATTATTATTATTATTATTATTATTATTATTACTATTTGGGTTTTTGAGACAAGGTCTATATAGCCCTGGCTATGATGGAACTCACTATGTAGATCAAGCTCCTCTGACTCTGCCTCCTGAGTGCTGGGATTATAAGCATGCATCATCACACACAGCTATCTCCCATTATTTTTAATGTATCTGCTTTCCACTAGATCAGTGGTTCTCAACCTGTGGGTCGTGATCCCCTTGGGAGATCACATATCAGATATCCTACAATCAGATATTTACATTATGATTCATAACAGCAGCAAAATTATAGTTATGGAGTAGTAATGAAAATAATTCTATGGTTGGAGGTCACCACAACATGAGGAACTGTATTAAAAGGCTGCAGCATTAGGAAGGTTGAGAATCACTCACTACATTAGATTGTGAACTCCTTAAGCATAGCACTAGGCTTTATTTTTATATCTTCAGAGCGGGTACCCACGAGCCATGGATATGTGCTGTGTTAATGATCAGCAGACTAATCTTGTAGCAAAGAGACAGAGTCTCCTGGGGTTTTTGGTTCCATGGGTGGTGTCTCTGCCAGAAAGGGAGTAATCAGCCCCACGGCTAGGGCCTAGGCCGGTGACACTGGAGTGGATAAAGGAATGAGATGGTCGCAAGGATGAGGGCAGTGGTATCTGTGCACAGAAGGGTGTAGGGAGTCTGGAATGCCAGGTGGAGAGAGGAATGTGAAGCCAGACACCGAGAGTCAGCCTGGCTAGATAGCCAGATAAAAACAAGATGAGGAATCTGGGGGTGAGCAAGCCTGGAGCCAGGGCGTTAGATGCATTTTCGTGTCTGGTCAACACTTCCTTTTTCGATCTTGCTAACAACTGGATAATATCTATCTATCATACACTTGCTAAGCCCCAGTGTGCGCTTGGTGTCCTAGCTACATTTCCTTTCCTAGTTCTTTGCCATGGGGATGATAAATAACGAAGAACATGTGTTTTGGAGAAGCCATTTTCATCTCAGAACAGGGCCTGCCTCCCAGGAAGCCCCACTCTGTATCTGCTCACCAGCTTTTTAATTGATGTTGCTATAAATTATAAAAAACTTCCTCGGGGCTCACTTCTTTGAATTTCCTCCCCATTATCAATTCCAGTTCATAAGACCTGTTCTTGCCAAAAGAGCCAGAAGAGACTGTAACTTGATTTGAATGGAAATGTGGAAACATTTCTAGAAAAAAGGGTCAGGGACCAAAATGGCAAATAATACTATTACACACATCCCAGACTCCTATGTCAGCAAGTTCTCTTACTATTTTAAATAACAAATAACTTTATGTTATAATTGGGTTTGGGACTGATCACTTGAGGTCAAGGCCAAATTAGACTTCTTAAGGAAGACTGGTTTATAAATAGGGTTGCGGCAGTATACGTCTTTATTAATTGTGGTTGGTCTAAGTGGTCCCTGAGCAGTGAACCCCTACTTAAGCAATATAAGGTCCTCATAGGGGACTCCTGAGAACTCTGTTAAGATTCTTGGAGGACCAAATATATTCCTTTCCCTTGGAGTATGCAATCTGTATACCAGCGTGAAATAAAAGCATTAACCTTTCCCTAAACGTCTTGATGGGATTTACTGATTCAGTAGCTGTCACTCCGTCAGCACATGAAAGGAGTGGCCTATGATTGATAGGTTTTTTTCCCTAACTCAAAGGAGCCAATCTGGAAACAATATTCATTTCTTTTTTTGTTTGTTTTTGGAGACAGGGTTTCTCTGTGTAGCCCTAACTGTCCTGGACCAGCTCTATAGACCAGGCTAGCTTCAAACTCACAGAGATCCACCTGCCTCTGCCTCCCAAGTGCTGGAATTAAAGGCCTGTGCAATATTCATTTCTAAGTTGAAGATATACCCAACACATAGTATATGGTTAGGTAGCATCAGGTTAAAAATGCCTTTATGAGGATAACATGGTTTCTGGGAACCACTGAAGATTCTGGAGTCAGGGGTGGGTAGCTTGTCTTGAAAGCATCTAGACCAGAAGTTAAGGGCAAGTGAAGCCGTGGACAGACAGCCCGGGGCTGTTAGGTTCCTTTCCCAGCAGCTGCTACAGGAAGCCCAGGTTTATCCGGGAGGGAAGTTGTTGCTGGGTAACTGGAAGACTGTGGACTTAAAGCATGTTTGTTGCGGCCTGACAGTTGTTAAGCATGGGATAAAAAGAGAGGAAGCTGCTTTGGTGGTGAGGGGGCAACCAGGAGAGGCGCCCTGCAAGCTAGGAAATGCGTCATGAGTGGAGAATTCAGACTCAGTCACAGGAGGGTGGGGGGACATGCCAAACTGTCTCTACTGGGAGAGGTCATCCAGACGTGCTGTCTCCTGGCACTGGAAGGAACGGTGTCTGAAGGTCTGAAGCAGAGGGTGGGCTCTGGGGTATGTGAGCTGACGAGTTACAGAGTTGTCTTTAGTGCACCAGAAGCTAAGGCCTCGTCCCCTCCTGACGACTTCTGTTCTAATGTCTGTTTCTGATGAAGCAGAACTGAGCTCGGAATCCGGGGGGCAGTGAAAGGTCATTTTGTGAGACGGTTTCCTCCTCTGGTCGCTGGGGTCTGAGGAAGGAGCGGAGGGGCCACTGCAGAGCAGAGTGTGTTCTCCTCTGCCACCTCCCATTTTCTGTGTGTGTGTGTACGCACATGTGTGTGCATGTGCATAAGTATGTACAAGCCAGAGGGCAATATTGGGGGGATTTATTAAGGCAACTCCACGTAGCTAAAAAGGACCTCATGGGTCATTCCTCAGGCACCATTCACCCTTTGATTAATTAATTAACTAATTAATTAATTTTAAAAATTGAGACAAGGCCTTGACCTAGCCTGGAGTATGCGAGGCTGGCTGGCCAGTGAGCCCTAGGAATACACTTTTCTCTGCCTCCCTAGTGCAGGGATTTACGAGCATGCTTCATTCTATCTGGCTTTTTTACATAGGTTCTAGGTATTGAACACAAGCCCTCATAATTGTGGGCCAAACACTTTACCGACTGAACTAGCTCCCCAGCCCATGACTTCACTTTGGTATAAGCAAAACGTCTTTGGTTCCAAAGTGTATTTCCTATCTTTTCTCTAATACGAATTTCACTGAAATCCCATGACATGTGTAGAATGGGTCATATTGTCAATTTCACGAATGAGGAAGAAAGAGTTCTCTATAAACAACAGCAAGTTGGGTGTCAACCTGTAGCCAGAAAGCAGTCTCTAGGCCACTAGGGGATGCTTGTGTGTGCCAGTCGGTGGCCCAGGACTCTGGTCCTCTACCGCTGGTCGCACACTCGAGAGCCAATGCTGAGGAGTTATGAAAAGAGCCAAGGTCAACACCGGCGACTGGCATGGCTTTCCGCAACCCTGCCTCTAGCCTGGAGGAAGAAATACCCGGTTGGTGCTGAGGCCGGGCTGTGGGCAGCAAGCAGCTCAGGGGCCTGGGAGTTAGCCAGAGTGAAGCTGCCTTGGTGCTGAGATGCTCATGACAGCTGTAGGAGCTAGACTGTGCTGGACCCCAGATGTGAGGGTCACATCTGTGTTGTGATTACTATCACCCCTGAGCTCCGAAGCTCAGTATATATTGGGTATTGTGACATGGGGTATACTTTAGGGCTGAATTCTGTTGGCGTTCTAATTG
>CABHPQ010167289.1:18346-40449 GCA_902168405.1 Peromyscus aztecus | reverse complement strand
AGAGAGAGAGAGAGAGAGAGAGAGAGAGAGAGAGAGAGAGAGAGAGAGAGAGAATGAACAAAAAGAAATGCAGCCTGGGAATCCGGCACACAGTAGCGATGAAGGGACTAGAGGCCTGGGAATCTAGGTGACTAACCAGTATATCTAGGTGTGTGAGCAGTTTATACCGTGACTTGATACAAAAAATTGACATGATCCAAAAAGACCTTTTCAAGGGTCATTAAAATGAAATTGCCAGAAGCACAAAAGAAAGACTCCTGAAACTGGCGAGAGGGCCGTGCTTAGCTGCTTTAGAAGACAAGCATATTAGAATAGCTTGTGTCTTAGCAAAGACTGTGCTGACCGGAAAGCATTCGAAACCCTGAGACAAACTGTGAAGCAAGATTTCTCTGACCAACAAAGTTATCCTGTAAAATTAGAAAGAACTGATGGCCTTCTACAATGAGCATGAATTAATTTTATATTTCAACCATAAAACAAGGGAAAGGAAACATGAATTAGAACCCTGGTATCTGTTAGTGTAATTTGTTATATTCATTACGGAATAAAATACGTACCCTTACCGTGGGTCAGTAAGTGTCTTAGTTGGGGTTTCTGTTGCTATGCTAAAACACCATGACCAAAAGCAACTTAGGGTGGAAAAGATTTATTTCTGCTTATAGTTCCCCAGTACAGTCCATCACTCAAGCAGGGACTGGAGCAGAGACCGTGGAGGATACTGCTTACTGGCTTGTTCCCTATGGCGTGCTCAGTCTGCTTTCTTTCTTTCTTTCTTTTTTTTTTTTTTAGTATAAATAGAAAACATTTATATGACTCAAGTTTATCCAAATAGCTTAAGCTTAACAAACTTAGCAAAGACAAAGAGGCTAGGCAACATTTTTAAGCCTTAATGGACCCTGGATAAGGAGAGGCATTCTCCGAGTCACTGGTTCTCAACTTTCTCAATGCTATTTCATAACTGCAGTTTTGCCATTCATTGTTGAATCTCACTGCAAACCTCTGACATCCAGGTGGTCCTAGCCTACCCCTGTAAAAAGGTTTTTCAACCCCCAAAGGATCGAGACTCATGGAGTCAGAAGCTGTTCCAAGCCCTTTGCCAGACTGCTTAGGTCATTGTCTTGCTGTATCACAAGAAATGAACATCCCAGTTCCTAGTTAGTATTTGGTGCTTATGACTCTGACTCTAATTTTTAGCCTTTTATTTTAAGTCCAAATATTAACAATATAGAGCATTTCATAAACTTAAAATTTCCCATAGCCTTACAAAATTCAAATATTTTAAAAACTGTCCTTAAAAAGGTTAAGATCTCTCAAATGTCTTTCTGCAATATCAAAAATAAAAACCTTCTTTTACTTAAAGAGGGAGAAAACATGGCATCACCTAATCTGTATAAAGCTCTGGAGTGCAAACAATCCCAAAGTTCAATATCTGGGATTCATTTATAATTATTTTGGTTCTTTCACTTAGAGGAATGGATGATTTCTTTGGCCCTACCCTTGGCAGCATATACATAGCCTGCCTGCTCCATTTCACTGTAGCTGGTGCTTCTGGTGATCATCACCTGGCACTGGCATTTTCAAAACTGCTAAGGTCCACCATTGCAGCTGGACTCTCTTTGGAACGTAGTCCTGCCATACATTTGCAAACCTCACCTGTTCCCTATGATCCTCTCATGTCTTTAAAACCATTATCTGATTACATGGGTAAATCTTAAATTTCAAAGTTTAGCTGCCAAAGCAAGCATTGAGGTATAGCTTTAATATTTATGAAATACCTTATTTATTAAACATATGTAGCCATTTATTTAAATTCTCTAGAAGCTTGCTGTTGAACACTTGGTAAAGACATAAGTACTTAGGTGTAACTCTCTAAGTTAGCTTTTGTTAACCTGAATAAGTCTTGATAACCTTAGTAAAAGGTGGTTGCCAGCCATGTGGCTGCCTATGAGGTCACCAGCCAAGATGGAGGAAAGCCACGTGGTTGCTGTTTAAAGCATGTTTTTCTGAACAATAATTACTTGCACACATGTGCACAGTTGGATCCAAGTTAGATACACATACATACAGTTAAAGCTAGCTCCCATTCATACATATAGTTATTTATTTCTGCTACTATAATATAATATCTTCTAGCTTCATTCTTGCTCATCCTTCATAAATCACAAAGTTCTGGGTTTTTTTTGTTGTTGTTGTTTTGGGTTTTTTTTTGTTTGTTTTTTTTCGAGACAGGGTTTCTCTGTAGTTTTGGTGCCTGTCCTGGATCTCACTCTGTAGACCAGGCTAGCCTCAAACTCAGAGATCCGCCTGCCTCTGCCTCCTGAGATCTGGGATTAAAGGCGTGCACCACCGCTGCCTGGCTCAGTCTGCTTTCTTATGGGACCTAGAACCACCAGCCCAGTGGTGCAAGTGGCACCACTCCCCTTTCCACGTCTGTCAAGAAAATGTCCCCTAGGCTTGTCCATACGCCAGTTAGTCAGGGCATTTTCTGAATTGAGGTCCCCTCTTTCAGAATGACTCTAGCTGTGTCAAGTTGACATCAAACTAACCAGCACAATAGCATATGAAGGCATGACTTGTTGTTTATGTTTGAATTCCATAAAAATATATTTTATTATTGAACCGTGACATTTATATTATAGGTGTTCATAAAGTGAGTGCCCTGATTGACACCAGCAAGGAAAATCCTAAGATACATCTGGGGCCACTTGAAATAACTAACCAAAAGATACCAAATGAAGACATGATTGAAGTAAGTAAACATGTAACGTAAGGTCAAACCATATTTCCACACTTAGAATGCGCTGCTTTTCAGTAGTGAGCCTGATTAGATGCCAGCTGGAGAACCTGATGATTGTCATCTATTTAAGCAAGCCTACCAGACTCCTCAGCAACTTGGTTTGCATCACAATAAAGTTCATAGTGTTAGTATTTTCAAAGAGGCAAAGGCAATATTATTGATACATAAAGACATTTCATCTAAAAGAGACTTCTGGTAAATTCTGTAAATACTTGAAATCCTTTCCTTGTCCACAGTGTGGCTTATGTGGAAACGAAGTACTGAATGTAGTATGTGTGGATAATGTTTTTAAGGAGACTGAATCAGTTAGTGGTAAAGGGCACACAGAAATATCTAGAGATTATGAGACAGCATACTTGGAATATTAGGCAGCTCATTCTAGGAAAAAGTGCTGGAGCACTAATGAATCTTAACAAATTCTTTTGTTTCAAGGCAAAACTGAAGACTCCACAGAAAGTCTACAAAGGGACAAGATCCTGTCATGGTGGAGCTCCTGTCAAAACATTTCACCAGAAGTTAAGGGAAAACAAGGATCAGATATTGTACAGAGAAGAGAACCTCTATGAATGTAAGGAATGTGGGAAAACTTTCTCTAATAACTCAACCCTCATCAAGCATCGAAGAAGAACTCATAATGTACAGAACCGCTTTGAATGTACTGAATGTGGTAAAATGTACCATTGGAAGTCAGACCTCACTGCTCATCAGAAAACGCATAGTCAAGAGAGGATTTATGAATGTAAAGGATGTGAGAAAGCTTTCTTCCGTAGGTCTCATCTCAATGCACATGAAATAATTCATACAGGTGAGAAGCCTTATAAATGTACAGAATGCAAGAAAGCTTTCAATTACAAGTCAGACCTTACTCGACATAAAAAAACTCATTTGGGTGAAAAGCCTTATAAATGTGAAGAGTGCATGAAAGGTTTTTCCCGAAAGTCAAAGCTCGCTATACATCAGAGAACTCATACTGGAGAGAAGCCTTATGAATGTACAGAATGCAGGAAAACTTTCTCCCATAAGTCACAACTTACTGCGCATAGGATAACTCATTCATCTGAGAATTTTTATGAATGTAAAGAGTGTAATAAATCTTTCCACTGGAAGTGTCAACTCACAGCACATCAGAAAAGGCACACAGGAAAAAGCTTCATGAATACAGAACGCAGGAAAACCTGCCACAAGTCAGAAGTCACTGGACATCAGAGAACTCAGATTCCTGAAAAGCCCTATGGATATGAGGAATTCGGGGAAGAAGGATTTCAAGTATTTACAGAAGAATTCTACACTAAGTCAGACCTTACTGTACATCAGGGAAATTCATAATTGAGAAGCTTTACAGAATGTAGGAAGGTTTTCCAGTGCAAATCTGACCTCATTCATCATCAGAGATCCACAGAAATGAGAAGCCACCGTGAAGAATGCTGCTCAAGGTTAGCCGTAGCAACGGAGAACAGCATGTGAAGAGAAGCCCTAGCAACAGAGAACAGCATGTTAGGAGAAGCAGGGATGCTGTCTGGACAGAACCTGCATGACTTACCTGCCAGCAGAGACTCCACAAAGACGGTGTTAGAGCTCAGTGGTTAAGAGCTCTTGCTTTCTTTTATTCTTTGGTTTCTCTGTGTAGCCTGGCTGTCCTGGAACTTGTCTTTAGATCAGGCTGGCCTCTAACTCACAGAGATCCACCTGCCTCCATGCTGGGACTCAAGGTGTGCTATCAGTAGCTACCACCAGGGTTATGCAAGAAAATGCACAAACGCAATGAAAGCTTAGGAACAATTCTCTCCCTGAAAATCTCTGTCTCCACACAGTTATATCTCTCTACATACAGCCACATTTTCTACACACACAGCCCCTTCTCTCTGAAAATCTCTCTTGTTCTCTCCTGCCTACCTATTCATGTTCTCTCCTCAACTCTTTCTGCACACACACACACACACACACACTGCCGAGTTCTTTCCACAGTTCCTTCACATAGCTCTCCCTTCATGGCAGCAGCTCTACACAGCCGTCTCTCTCCACACCACTGCTGCTGCCCCACAGCCAAGCTCTGGACAATTATAAGTTACATTTTCAGGGCCTACCCATTCTCACAACACAAGATAAGTCATGCAGTTTCTCTTGGACTAGTAATGTCACATTGACCCATGCACGTAGCTCTGAGTTGGTGAGGGGTCCCCGACAGTAAACAATTGGCTGAACCTTGAGCAGTCAGAGCACGTGCAGAAAGGGAGCTGCTGCAGGGAACTCTGTCTCAGTGTAAACAGCCTGGCCTTGATTGAGCAATAAACAACACCAGGGAATTAGTGTTGGTGTATATTCTGTAGGGACAGCTTTGTCCGTTTTGAATTTGTTCTGAAGCCTAAAATTAGCTGTCTTTGAGACTGAAAAAGCTGTTACTTTCCTGTGTCAGTAAAGAAGAGTATTCTGGTGTTATTTCTATATATCAGAATTATACAGCTTAAACGGAAATCTACAACTAAATGTGTGCCCCAAGATGTAATATCTTCTTGAGACATGCAGTGGGAAAACCCCCATAGCTGTTTTTGGGAAAGAAATGTAGTAGCACGTGAGAAAAATAACAGACAGGAACAACAGGTCAGCCGCAGTAACTCCACGGCTTTGGCAAGAGGGGCTCCCCACCAGGGAGTTATATGTCTGGTGGGTCGACTTGTCAGACACTAGTTGTCACCTGCTGTATACTCCCATAGCCTTCGGCAGTGTGCGCCACCACTGCCTGGATGGAGTTCTCTTTGACAAGTCAGCATCCCTGCAAATACCTGTTCCCCCAGTTCTGACAGTGGTGGAGACAGGGATCACTTGAACTTGCTGGCTTCCAGCCTAGCTGAGAATGAGCCCCAGGTCCAGGAAGAGGCCTTTTATGAGAGGAACAGGTGGAGAGTGGTGGAAGTGGACCCTCAATACCCACTTCTGGCTTCTGTGTGCGAGTTTAGGTGCACATCTAAACACGTGTAAACAAAAAACGCAAGCAAAGGAGGATGATGAAACGGCCCATTGTGTAAAGGTGTTTATCACCAATCAATGACCCAAGTTTGATCCCTAGAACCTGCACTGTTGGACAGACAGCTGCAAGTTGTCCCACAGGATACACAAATGGGTTAAAAACAGGTGGCGTGGGTGCTGAAACAAAGTAGAGGTAGGGGAGTAGCTTGCTGCAGTTCCCCCGCTTATTCATCCGAGGGTCATGCTAAAAACCCCTATAAATCTAGTAATTAAGAAGCACATCAGCGTTTCAGATAACCCATGGGGAATGGCTCAGTGGTGGTGCGCCTGCTAAGCCTGTGCGTTACTGATCTTCTATATTCATTTTCCAGGTTGTATGCACTGTCAACCTTTATGCTCTTGAATCTGTTGTTTGAAAAACAAACAAGCCATTAATGTGTAAAAAATTGCAACAAATTGATGCCTTATTGCACTCTCTGTAAAATCAGTCTCCATGTATCTCTTGCCTTTTCCCCTCCGTATGTAGACAAGGTTATCTTCAGCTCCTGGTTGCTTACGAGCTTGGCTGTGCATCAGAACCCTCTCACTTTGAATCTCAGTTTGGGTTTGTCAGCCGGTTCTGCACGGAGTTACCTGGGGTTTATCTTGACTTTTATACCTCACTTCTATTGATCATTTCATCCCTATCCACACTTCTCCTAAGAGCTTTATGTCCTGACAGTCTTAGGACAAACGTGAATGGTGATGAACTGTCTGCTCAGATGTCTAAACATTACTCTGCCTGAGGACATGTATAGAATAGTGAAATTTCTCTCTGTGCGGCATAGCTACCAAATACTAAGTATCCTTTACCGGCTGCAAACGATGGTGACCCGGGAGGCAGTTTTGGAACTGCCCTCCATTCCTCCCCCCTGCAGACAGCTCCACTGGCCCTGACGGAGCTGCCAGGTACTCCTCATGGGACACAAACCTCCAGTGCAGGGACACACACAGTTCTATAGTTCAACCATGGTTAGCTTTACCGTAGGGAACACCTGGAAGTGAAAATAGGTTAATTTTCTCAGGGCCATTGGTGATTAGACAAACGTTTTAATAGAGCATAATGACTAAAGACAGACCTCTTTCCACAACTCAGTATTCACCTGCATAAGGTGAAAAATCAGGAAAAGAAATAATATGCAATCCCACTCGTTTTAGACTCCAGAAAGTTGTCTTCTTCAACATGTGCATATATACACACTGAGAGGGCCAGGGAGCCAGACCAGAGCCGTGACAGGTTTCTAACAGCCCGGCCAGGGACCAGGCTTTAGTTTCAGTTTACTGGAACTGGCTGGAGCTGAGAATCTCGGGAAAACCACAATTTAGGGGCAACCGACCAACAGGTGCCCGCCCCCCAGCCCCCTGCTAGCTCAGCAAACCTCCAAACCCCTTCTGCTGGCTCAGCAGATGTCCCCCAGACTTCTGCTAGCTAAAGGTAGCTTTCCCCATTCTCTTGTCAATAAACCCCTAGACACTAGCCCCGCCACCACCAATAGGCCCCTAAATACTACAGTCACCCACCAGTCAACTCCCAGACTAATCTTTCCTCTACCAGTCAGCACCAGATTAATCCCTCCCTCGAATTCCCCTAACTGACCTCCCTTTGGGGTCGCTATTTGCCACCCCAACATGCTGGAAAAAATGCTCTTGCTAAATGGCATACTTGACTGTTGATCTTGGAGGCTTCTCTCAGATCCTAACACACAAATAAAAGCTTAAAATTCATTCCTATTAATTTGCCTCCGGTGAACTCAACTAGTACTTACAGTTTCTGCTTATAGGATTATCTATCAGGGATAATATACATAGTCTTTTTTTGTTGTTGTTTTTACATCTGATCACAGTATCTGATTGTACTGTGGCGATTTGAATGAGAATGGTCCTCATAGGCTCATGTTTAAAAACATCCCCATTTGGTGGAACTGTTGGGGAAGGATCAGGAGTTGTGGCCTTATTGGGGTGTGTGTGTCACTCAGGTGGGCTTTGAGGTTTCAAAAGCCCGGAACTAATCTCAGCTCCTAGTGGATCAATATGTGAACTCTCAGCTGTTGCTGACGCCATGCCTTGGCTCTGCCATCTTGGACTCTAACTCTGAAATTATAAAACTAAATAAACACTCTATTTTTATAAGTTGCCTTGGTTATGGTGTTTTGTCACAGTAATAGAAAAGTAACTAATATACCTGTGATCCTTCACTGGACCTCAGTGGGTCACCTTTGACAACTGTCACCTAGAATACTCGAGGTTCTCCCTTACTCCATGTTACCTTTGAAAAGTACACTGTCTTCTAGCCTTGCTTCCTGTCTACACATTCTCACTGGCCTATACTGTGTTCAACACATGGCCGAGAAGCACTCGAAGAAATGTTCAACATGCTTAGTCATCAGGGAAATGCAAATCAAAACTGCGTTGATGTTTTTGTCTATACCGGTCACAATGGCCAAGACAATAAAACAAATGACAGCTCTTGCTTGTCAGGATGTGGGGTAAAGGGGAACACTTGTCCACTGTTGGTGGGAGCGCAAACTTAGACGCTATGGAAAGCAGTATGGTGGGTCCACAGGAAGCTGGGAGTAGATCTACCTCAATATCCAGCTGTGGTACTCGTGGGCGTGTATCCAAAGGACGCTACCCCACTACGAAGACACGTGCTCGTCTGTGTGCATTGCTGCTTGAATCTCTAGAAATTAGAAACAGCCTGGATGTCCCTCAACTGATGATAAGGAAATTGTGGTTCATTTACATAATGGACTATTATAGAGAATCAAGAGGTTCACAGGTAAAGGGGATGGAACCAGCAAAACATTACTACTCGGGTGACCCAGACCCAAAATGACAAATAGGGTATGCATTCTCCTATCTGTGGATGTTATCTTGTAAGCCTTTGATAGGCATGCTACAGTTCGTATAAGCACAGAGGAGAGGCATAGAGAAGGACGAGGGGGAAGGGAGGATGACCCAAGGAAGGGGAGACAGGAATTATGGAGAGTGGGGGGTGGGAGGGCGGACTAGAACAGGATTAAATAGCGCTGCAGCAAGAGTTCCCACAGAGCTCTGCAGCTGGTTTGAGTCTGGAGTGTCGGCACCTGGTTTTGATCTGCCCTATGTGACTGCTGCCTTCTGTTTGAAGTACGCAAGTCTTGTCTGAGAGTTCCCTAAAGTTTCAAAGCCTATGCAAGACTTGGTTGTTGGAAGACTCAGAAAACTGAGATGACCTGTGCCTGGGAATTGCTTTGGCATTTGTCTCTTTGGGGAGCTTCAGATAAGAGGGTTTGATATGTGGAAATGGACTTGCTAAAGGTGTAAATTGTGTAACAGTAAAAGCCTTTTGCAAAGTTACAGTCACTCAGTTCACCAGAAGCCGACTCCCCTACGGCTGCAAAGGCTAAAATTCATCCTAGAGTGACCTTGATTCTTCCACGGACCCTTGTGAACTGAACACCGGACACAGCAGGAGCTAAAGAAGGGGATTAAGGGAGGACACCTCACACTAACCACCTGTTACATGAGTCTTAAAAGTTCTTATTAATAAAATCAAACCCGAGCCAGTTACTGGGGTAAATGCTGGAAGGTCAGAGAAATAGAACAAGCCACAGCTATCTCACCTCGCTGGATCCTCAGCTGGTCTTGCTTCCTCAGACTGGAAGCCTCTATGTCCTCTTATCCGAATGAGTCTCAGCTGAACTGCTGCTAGAAGCCTGAATGCTTAACCAGCCCAAATGCTTCTCCAGGCCAAATGCCTCTCCAGGGCAAATGCCTCTCCCGGGCAAATGCCTCTCGTTTCTGGTCCTCACGCCTTATATACCTTTCTTCTTTCTACCACCACTCCCTGGGATTAAAGGTGTGAGTCACCACCTGGCCGTTTCCAATGTGGCCTTGAACTCACAGAGATCCAGAGGGATTTCTGTCTCTGGAATGCTAGGATTAAGGGCGTGTGCTACCACTGCCTATCCTCATGTTTAATATTGTGGCTGTCCTGTTCTCTGACCCCAGATAAGTTTATTAGCATACACAATATTTTGGGGAACACAATACCACCACAACCACCCTTCGAGGGGTCACATGGAAACTGACAGAAGCTACTACAGAAGCTTCTTCAACTATATACACATGTGAAATAAATCTAAATAGAGCCCCCAAATAATGGGGGAGGCATTCCCCAGCTAGACCTCTCTTGTCACCAAGTGTCTGGAATGGGTTACATCTAATTGAGTTCTTGGCCCCCAAACAACTCGGGCTCTTGCCAAGGCTATCGGTTGCTCTCCACAAACCGAGCGGAAGTCCCTCCTACTGAAGACAACAGCTCATTGAACATGGAGAAGTGGAGCCGGAGCTTAACTAGAACTTTCCCTCTACGGAATGATGTTTATGGCATTGGAACTCTGGGTGCCACCAGAAGAGAAAGGTAAACATCAACTCACCTACAACACTTTCCATCTACAGTGTGACGTGTCTGCAAGGTTTGCTGGTACCATAGTGGCCGAAGCGTGTGGGAGTCACCAACCACGGACTATATTTAAGGCCCCACTCCGTGAGAAGGAACCCAGGCCTGACACGGTTCAGGTGGCCAAGAACCTGAGACAAGATAAGCCATGGGCCTAGGGGAAAACCAAATACTATCATTCCCCTAAAGGAACAGAACAATAAAATGACTCTGAATGACATTTTGCTATACCCATAGGCCAGTGTTTTGCTCAGCCATTATCAGAGAAGCTTCCTCTTGCAGTAGATGGGAACTAACAGAGACCCACATCCAATGCACAGAAAGCAGGAGACCTTGGAACACTCAGTCTTAAATGTGACGTCTTCATCAAACCCCTGGCCTCAGGGCTCACGATGATATGTGGAAGAGGAAGTAGAAAGATTCTAAGAGCCAGAGGGGAAGGATAACACCAAGGAAACAGTGTGTGGTGGTCTGAATAAATATCCTCCCCCCCAACTCATGTGCTTGAGCGCTTGGCTCATAGGGAGGGGCACTATTAGGATGTATGGCCTTGTTGCAGTAGGTGTGGTCTTGTTGGAGGAAGTGTGTCACTGTGGAGGTGGGCTTTGAGGTCTCATATATGCTCAAGCCCCATCTAGTGTCTCAGTTCACTTCTGCTGCCTGAGGATCAAGATTTAGAACTCTCAGCTCCTTCTCCAACACCATGTCTTATCTACCTGCACTCTGCCATGTCCCACCATGATGATGATGAACTAAACCTCTGAACTGTAAGGTAGACCAGATTAAATGTTTTCCTTTATAAGAGTTGCCATGGTTGTCATAGAGTGTAGTGGTATTTGCTCCTCCCATGACCTTGGGCTATACAGCCCAAAGGAGGTGGTACTTCCAGCCATTGTGTGTGACCTCTTACAAGGAGTTGGAGAAGGGTCGCAGGACCCTGCTCCCTGATCCTGCCTATGAGGTGGATTCGCTCCGGGTCAGATCAGAGGACTTCCGCTGTCTACTCTGTTCTGTAATCATGAGTGTATTTCCTCAGTTTATATCTTAATAAATTCTGTTATCCATTTAATAGACTCACGTGGACTGATCGTAATAATGATGTCTCATCACAGCGATAGAAACCCTAAGACACAGGAGACTGCAGCACATGAACTCACAGATTCCCTGGAAATATGTGGAATGTCTGCACAGGTACAAATCAGACAGGATCCTAGTGCTGAGGGGCAAATAGACATGAGCTCCCATCTCTAACCAGGAAACTATCTGCAATAGACAACCACTTACAAAGAAAAAAATCCTGTGTCTCCAGTAAGTCTCACTGGGTATACAATCACACTCAAGTGTGAGCCCCATGCCCAGCAGTAGAGGATGTCAATCACACTGAAGTGTGGCCCATGCCCAGCAGTAGAGGATGTCAATCACACTGAAGTGTGGCCCATGCCCAGCAGTAGATGTCAATCACACTGAAGTGTGGCCCATGCCCAGCAGTAGATGTCAATCACACTGAAGTGTGGGCCCCATCCAGCAGTAGAGGATGTCAATCACACTGAAGTGTGGCCCATGCCCAGCAGTAGAGGATGGCCATCACAGAAAGAGCTCAGTGGTGATTTTGTAGATTTCTTTTGTTTCATATTGCTTTGGGCATTTTTGACTTATAGGTTTTTGCGTATATACTGTAATCTCTGATATATCCTTAGAGGTGTGGTTTGTGTGTCTCTGTGTGTCCATGTGTGTTTCTTGTGGTCTTTTGCTCTGGTACACGCCCCATTTTTGTTTGTTTGCTTTTCTTTTTAAAGTTGCCTGATTTTTTTTTTTAAAAGAAAGAAGGCATGGAGTTAGATGTGTTGAGAAGTGGAGAGGATCTGGGAGGAGATGGGAGAGAGGAAACCATGATCAGAATATATTTTATGAATTTTCAATAAAAATATTGTATGGAAATATTTCAAATAAAAAAGGAAAAAAGAGAGAAGTAGAAAAAACCTCACTTTAATAATTCCTTGATTTCTTTCCCCATACTACTTCCATGGAAATGGATTCTTTCTAAACCTCCAACTGTGGGGTTCTTTAATTTTTCATTCTTTCATGAAAATATGGACCATATGGACTTTCTGACTTTTAGTACCAAAAGCTCTGGAAAGCACCGCTATGTTGCTGTTGACAAACTGTTGACATCGGTCACACTGGCCGATTTCTATAGCTCTGGAACACAAAAGTTCCCAGGAAAGGAAAATATTTATGTATGATAGGTTGACTGGTGACGTATGCCCTCATATGTTTTCTACAACTCTGTATTTATAGTAAACACACACACAGACACAGAGATGCGAGGAGGCTAGAGAACCAACAGAGCATACTCTAAAGAGCTCTAGAAAATAGTGGGCATCAGAGCCGAGGGGGCACCTCAGTGGTAGAGTGTTTACCTACCATGCACAAATTCTAGATTTGAGCTTTAGTGCCACAGAAAATAATGATGTGTCAATATTGACTCATCAGTCTTTGCATGAGCCACACCAAAGCAAACTGTTCGAAGGGAAAGTGGGAGGATGGCAGAGTAAATGGGACACATGGGTGTGGTAGTCTGAATGTAATGGCCCCCATAAGTCACAGGGAGTGGCACTATTAGGAGGTGTGGCTTTGATGGAGTAGGTATGGCCTTGTTGGAGGAAGTGTGTCACTGTGGGGTCTAATATATGCTCAAGATACCACCCAGTGAGACACATCACTTCCAGTTGCCTGCAAAATGTAGGATCCTCAGCTCCTCCAGCACCATGACTGCCTGCATGCTGACATGTCCCACCATGATGATAACGGACTGAACCTCTCAAACTGTAGCTGCCTCCTCAATTAAATGTTTTTCCTTATAAGACTGACTGTGGTCATGGTGTCTCTTCAAAGTAATAGAAACCCGAACTAAAACAATGGGAAAACAGTATACTTTCTATTAGTTATTACTTTAAAACTGATACTGGGGCTGGAGAGATGGCTCAGAGGTTAAGAGCACTGACTGCTCTTCCAAAGGTCCTGAGTTCAATTCCCAGCAACCACATGGTGGCTCACAACCATCTGTAATGAGATCTGGTGCCCCCTTCTGGTCTGCAGTCATACATGCTGTACACATAATAAATAAATAAATCTTTAAAAAAAAAAACTGATACTGACTACTTCAGAAGTAAAACCAATAATAATAATAATAATAATAATAATAGTAATAATAATAACCATGAGATGGAGAGATTGCTCAGCGGTTAAGAGTGTGCACTGCTGTGGTGGTATGAATAAATATGCCCCCCCCAGACTCATGTGTTTGAATAATTGGCCTAAAGGGAGGGGCATTATGAGGAGGTAAGCCCTTGTTGGAGGATGTGTGTCACTGTGGAGGCATACGAGGTCTCATATATGCTCAAGTTGTGCCCAGTGTGAAGCACAGTCTCTCCCTGCTGCATGCAGATCCAGATGTAGAACTCTCAGCTCCTTCCCCAGCACCATGTCTGCCTGCATGCCACCCATCATGATGATAATGGACTGAACCTCTGAAACTGTAAGCAAGCCTCCACTGAATGTTTTCCTTTATAAGAGTTGCTGTGGTCATGGTGTCTCTTCACAGCAATAGAAACCCTAATTAAGACAACTGCTTTGGCTGGGCGGGGGTGGTCCGTGCCTTTAATCCCAGCACTCGGGAGGCAGAGGCAGGTGGATCTCTGTCAGCAGCCTGGGCTACCAAGTGAGTTCCAGGAAAGGCACAAAACTACACTGAGAAACCCTGTGTTTGGTTTCGAAAAACAAAACAAAACAAAGACAACAGCTTTTAGTGAGGACCAGAATTTGGTTCTCAGTTCACACATCAGGTGGCTCGCCATTGCCTGTAACTTCAACTCCAGTGATTTGATGCCACCTTCTGGCCCCTTTGGGTACTACACTCATGTACACACACCCACAGGCGTGCACATATATGCACACAATTAAAAATAAAAGAAACAAGAACCCAATACTATTCAGCCACTTAGCACCTTGTCTGAGCCTTGGAACTGGAGAATATGTAAGTTCAGACATGTTAACAAGCATTGAATAACACATTTGTGTGTGTGTATGTGAAAAAAAGTGAATATAACATTTAAACAGTAATTGTATATGTATTATTGTGATTATGATAACTTGACATTAGGCTTCATAAAATTAATAATATGTTTAAAATGAGGTTTAACATTGCTACTTGAATGAGCATTACATGGTGCCTCAACTCCATGCATGTCAGTAATAATATGGCAGGGCAAGGAATTTATTTTCTGAAAATACCGTATAAACTTAGCATCTCCCCCACAAGGCCATCTACTTTAATGCAAGAATTTGTTCTCCTCCATATTTGCTAGAATCTTCATTTATGTTAAGCCTTATCTAAAGACTTAGAGTTCACAAGCAAAGAGTTGACTAGCTAGGGTGCCTCCTAAATCATTATTCATGGAATTCAATTAAGAAGAGAAACTCACTGTGTGATAAAAGAGATAAGATTGTAGTGGTGTGGCTTTAACCTAAATATTACTAAATTGAATGCCCTCCCAACTGCACAAAATGGGGAGTCAATCTTTATCCTCTCTCACAGGATGTGTAGGCCAGTGAACATCTCACTTTTGAACTCCCATAATCAAATCAGACCTCTGGAAGGATGAGTCTTTGGGCCACTCACACTGAGGTACTTTGTTATCTAGCAGAAGAAACAAATACACTGTGGTGGTCTGACTAGGAATGACCCCCATAGACTCATACGTTTGAATGGTTGGCCCATCTGGAGCAGCACTATTAGGAAGCCTTGTTGGAGTAGGTGTGGCCTTGCTGGAGGAAGTATGTCATGTGGGGGTGGGCTTTGGGGTCTCAGAAACTCAAATCAGCTCTCTCCCTGCTGCCTGAGGATCAAGATGTAGAACCCTCAGCTCCTTCTCCAGCACCATTTGTGGTACACAATAATCCAAGAGCTTCAGCTGTGCCAGAAGTGTCTTGTGACCAAAGTCATGCAAAGGCTGTAACACCCCTTCAGAAAAACAATTCTATAATTCATGGAAAACAATCACTGTTTCCCACCATGATTCTTCAGAGTCAAACAACTATTAACTCTAATGATTTGCCTAGATTCCTACAACAGATTTCATTTTTCTTTAGAGCTGAATAGTATTCCATTTTATATATGTACCAGATTTTCATTATTCATGTCTCTGTTGAGGGACAGTTAGGTTGATTCCATTACCTTGCTATATGAATAGAGCACTGTTCTGCCCAGATTAGGACCCCCAAAGAGACCACCAGGAGACCAGAGATATCCAGAATGCAATAGCAAGGTTTACTTCTCGGCGCAATACGAGCTAGCAGGGAGCCCTTGTCCGCAGTGCCCGGCTCAGCGAGGCAGGGAGGAGAGTTCCTCTTTCTTGGGGAGATTAGCTTTTGAAAGCAAAAACCACAAAATTCTTCAGAGAGGAGGGGGTTAGTACCGGTCCACCCTTGATTGGTCCAGTTTTCCTGAGCTTGGATTTTATCTTATTTTTTTGCTCTGTCAGGAGTTTTACAGCCCATCTCCAAAATTTGGTCATGTTATCTCCGGGAAGGGGGGTGTCTCGTGGTTAGTTACCACCAGACAGTCTGATTTTGTACTTTTAAAACTTCTGACTTCACCCTGTTTAGGAATGGGGAACTGACTCGGTTCTGGCTATTTTAAGATGTCCCTTTCCTCAGCTCTCTGGGCCTTAGGGGGAACTGGGGTGGGAGTCTCTCAAGCACCAGTAATCTTATGGGTGCAACTCTCTCTACGGTAGGGTGTGAAGCTCTCTGGGTCTTTGACCAGGAGAGAAATAGCTGGGTCATATGGCAGTTCTACCTTTAATTTTTTGAGAAATCTCCAAAGTGATTTCCAAAGTAGCTGTATTAATTTGCACCTCTACCATCAGTGAACAAGGGTTCCTCTGTACATTCTCTCTGACATTTATTGGTAGATTCTGACTGGGGTGAGTGGTATCTCAAAGTAGTTTTAATTTGCATTTCCCTCATGGCTAGAGATATTGAACACTTAAAAAAAATCAATTAACCATTTGTGTTTCCCTTTTGAAAACTGCCTAGCCAATCCATCACCCCATTTCTTAGT
Organism: Peromyscus aztecus; assembly: GCA_902168405.1. Taxonomy (NCBI): domain Eukaryota; kingdom Metazoa; phylum Chordata; class Mammalia; order Rodentia; family Cricetidae; genus Peromyscus; species Peromyscus aztecus. The sequence continues at coordinate 24,081 of CABHPQ010167289.1, read as the reverse complement.
CAGTTGTTTTATTTCCTTAGTATTTAATTTCTGCAATTCTTTGTAAGTTCTGGACATCAGCCCCCTGTCCAAAGCACAGCTGGTAAATATTTTCTCTCATTCTGTGGACTTTGTGTTCTGTTGATGGCTTCCTTTGCTGTGCAGAAAAGGTTTATTTCATGTAGTCCCATCTGTCTGTACTAGGGCTGGTTCCTGTGCTGTTTGTGTTCCACTCCGAAAGAAAGTTCTTGCCTACCCCAGTGTCTTGAATAATATTCCCTACATTTTCTTTACTTTGATATTTTTTGATATTTTTACTATCATAATTTGTCACTGAGTTTCTTCTGTGGTCATGTCTATTTGAAGTTCTACATACCTCTCATGCTTGGAGGTCCTACTTTTTCTCTAAGTTTTGGACACTTTTCTACTGCATTCACTTTGAAGACTGTTCTGAATAAATTTCTTAAACTCGTGCATCTGTTTGCTGAAATGGCCTCTATCAGTTGTTCTCAACCTATGGGTTTTGACTCAGAAAAGACCATCAGAAAACACAGATATTTACATTGCAATTCTTAACACTAGCAAAATTACAGTTAAGAAGTAACAACAAAATAATTTTATATTGGGGGTTACCCAACATTAACTATGTTAAAGGGTCATAGCATCAGAAAGTCAAGAACCACTGGCTTATATGATCATTAATTCTTTCAAAAAGTTAAGCTCAGAATTCTTTCTCTGACATTTCAGCTACACTGTAGCTGGGATTACCTTATAGGGGAGTTAGTGGGTTAGGGATGAATTGTGGGTGGTGGTTATGTCATGTTCTTTTTTTTTTTTATTTTTCGAGACAGGGTTTCTCTGTGTAGCTTTGCGCCTTTCCTGGAACTCGCTCTGTAGCCCAGGCTGGCCTCGAACTCACAGAGATCCGCCTGCCTCTGCCTCCCGAGTGCTGGGATCAAAGGCGTGCGCCACCACCGCCCGGCTATGTCATGTTCTTTCCTGTGGTGTTTCATGCCTCTGTTGGAGTGGGATTGTCTTTCAGTTTTGACTTATTGTTCCAAATCTGTTTTTTTTTTTTCTGTGACTCTTCCTGGAAAGAAGAGTTCACAAAGCACCAACTTCCGCTGTGGGGACTGGAGAAACTTGTGTTATTGTCAAATGGAGTTGCTGAGGTGATCCCTTCTCGGCTGTATGGAAATAGGGTTGACACACTAAGCATGCAGGTGACCATACAGAGTCTAAACTGTGGCTGTGTCTTGAATTCTGTGAACCTTTGGGGGGCAGGATAGCACATGTTGAACCCACTGCATCTGTGTATTATCTGGAGGCTGGGGTTGGAGTCACAGATCTGCATTAACCTCTGTGACCATGGCAGTGTAGACTCTGGATCCTGCAATGACCACTGGAATCTGAGAAGTCAGAACCCCATACCCACACTGACGTTAGAGATCACAGGAGCCCAAACCCCAGTCTCTAAGGTGAACTTGGGTATACTGAAGAAAAGGTTGGACTCTGCCCTGACCTTTGAGGCACTGGTGCTAGAGGCTTGGTTTTTGGGGTGCTCACAGATTTATAATGCTGGACGGCCAATGTCAAGTGCATTCTTGTCCTACAGAAACTGGAGGGTCGAATCATATGACACTCTTTAGTAAAGGAGTCTAGATGCAGTGTGAGCAATTTTTTTCCAGTATGTACCGATGTCTTTCTCTAGTTTCCTGAGAATTAGTACTGACGTCAGGCTGGTACCTCTGTGAAATGTATGAATTGCCACCTCTGTCCCAACACCTGTATCTGATCACCACCACCTTGTACTTAACCAAAATGAAGTGCCAATAACTTGTTTTCTTGTAAACAGATGTTTTCCTGTCCTGACTGCCTGCTTCCCATCCCAGCAGCTGCTTCCAAATTACCACACAAAGACTTAATACTATTTATATGTGCTTGGCCAATAGCTTGAGCTTGTTACTAGCTAACTCTTACATTTAAATTAACCCATATTTCTATTTATGCTTTGCCTCATGCTCATGGCTTGTTACCTCATTTTTACACATCCTGCTTGTCCGACAGCTGGCTGGAATCTCTCCTGACTCTGCTCTCCCTCTTCCCATCATTCTGTTTGGCTTTCCCACCTAACTTCCTGCCCAACTACTGGCCTGTCAGCTTTTTATTAACTAATGAAAGTAATACATATTCATGGTGTAGAAAAAGATTGATCGACAGCATTTTCTGAATATGTTATTACAGCCTTTATTGAATATCAGTTGACATAAAGTATTCTGTAAGTTTGCCATTAGCCTGACAAAACACCCAAAGGAACTAGCCTACAGAGAGAGAAAGATTTATTTTGGCTTATGGCTGTCAGTGGTTTACTTTGATCCTTTGATGAGGAAAAACCTCTTGGCAGGAGCACAGAGAAGTACAGAGCAGCTTGCCTTATGTAGCCAGGAAGCAAAGACTAGGGACAGTGTAATGAGTCTTTCTCTGTCCCACCAGCCAGCTCCCAAATAATGACATGGAGACTTATTATTAATTATGAAAGCTCAGGCTATATATAGCTTAAGCTTGTTCCTAACTAGCTCTTAGAACTTAAATTAGCCAATTTCTATTAATCTACATTTTACCACATAGCTTTTTACCTTTCTTTCATTCTGTATGTCTGACTCCCTCCATGTCTCATTGGCATCTCCCCTGTGCCTTGATTATTTCCCCCTACTTCCTCTCTGTCTGGAAGTCCTGCCTGTGCCTCCTGCCTAGCTATTGGCTGTTCAGCTCTTTATTAAACCAGTCACAGCAATACATCTTCACACAGTGATCAAATACCCTACAACATTTCCCTCTTTTTGTCTAAGTAAAAAGGAAATTTATTATGTTAATTCTAACATAGTAAAACTATATACAATAAGAACAATTATCAGGTAAGAATTACATTCACAATGTCAAGTCCATTTGTATTTGGCATATTCAGAGAAAATGCTCTATTATATTACCTTATTGTGATGAATTTAAAGTTTTATAACTAAACAAATTATTTTTTTTACCATAACTTGTATTATCATCCTAAAACTATCTTTTTAGAACTCAAAACATTTTCTTAGGTAAACAATTTAAGCTTTTCTGTCTCTCGACTTTATACCTCTTTTGTGAGTTTCTATTCTGAATTAGTAACAAGGAAAACTGTAACTATAACTATCTCATTTTTAACTTTATCAGAGACCCAAGAAAGATATAATATTACCTGAGTAAACAGTAAGTGCAGAGCAAACAACTTCCAAAACTATAGAAATGACAAAGACATCTGGCTGTTGTATTTAAAGACAATGTGGCAGCGGCCTTGGCACGTGGAGCCAAGGTGCCCTGAAGTGGGTGAGGAAGGCATGCCATGTAGATATGGTGGGTGGTGGCTAAGGGGGCATGGTAGAAAGTCACTCACACCATGCAGACGTGGCATCTACATGGAAAGTTTTATTGGGGGGAAGAAGAGAAAAAGGGAAGAAAAGAAGAGAGAAGGTACTCACTACCTCATGGTGAGAGAGAGAGAGAGAGAGAGAGAGAGAGAGAGAGAGAGAGAGAGAGAAGAGGGAGGGTTTTTTCTTAAAGGGGACTTCATGTAAGATGTGTCAGGATGCTAGGCGGATCCTCAAGGGGCAGGTCTAAATGCTAACATTCCCTAACAGTGGCTGCCTGAACAGTCACCCAAGGTTTCTCTGCAATGTTGGAGTATTCATCTTCAGCATACAAGCCTAGAATATCTGACAGACTTTTCCGTGAAGCAGAAACTTTGAAGGGCTGTCCTACCTTGTCCTGGCAAAGTTCAGCAGTCACCTTCTTTTGTGTCCTGCTTGCTCAGTTTGGACAGCATACTGCCAGCAGTTGAGGCAAGGGCAGTTTCTTGCTCAGATGGCTACCTTTGCCACAAAGAAAGCAAACTCCATATGGAGGTTCTTCAATGCCCATCATTATTTTTTTTTGAAGTAAATTGGTGCTGCAAGAGCATACATGTCTAATTACATGAAAGCCTTATGTTATTGAAACATTTTAAATGTCATTTTTTTAGGTCTTTGAAGTATTTGAAGACCATCTATCTATTTAAAATATATCTCTGGGGGGGCGGGAGGGGGGAGAACAAGGGAATCCGTGGCTGATATGTAAAATTAAATTAAATTAAAAATTAAAAAAGGAGAGTATCTCAGCCCCCCCATGACTCTAGTCCTTTATTATGTATTGTTTGCAATACACAATAATACAAGATGCCTGCGACATCTTGTGGCCAAAGTAATGAGATGGCTACAATGTCCCTTCAGCAAAACAATTCTACAGATCATGGGAAACAATTCCTGTTTTCCACAAGGATTCTTCAAGTTCAAAGTACTTCTAAAAAATGGCTGTTCATTCTAATATCTACCCCGATGCAGTGATTCTGCTAAATTAGCTTAAAGAAAAGGGGGAATGTAGGAATTTACATTGTTGAATTTGCCATGTTGAAGATTATGCAGCTGCATAGTGAAGACAAGCCTTTTTTCTTTTGTGCTGTCTCATAGTATATAAGTATGTAAGTCAGAATACATTTGAAACCAGTAAAGTTATTGGTGTAACAAAAAGCTGAAAGGCCAATAGCTAGGCAGGAAGTATGGGCAGGATTTCTGGATGTAGAAAGGAAGAGGAGGAGGAATCGAGTCATAGAAGATGCCACCCAGACACTGAATGAGTCAGACACACAGAATAGGACAGAGGTAAAAGCCATGTGGTAGAACATAGATTAATAAAAATATGAGTTAATTTAAGTTAGAAGAGTCAGTAAAAAGAAGCCTAAGCTAAAGGCCAGCTTTCACAATTAATAGTAAGTCTCCATGTCATTATTTGGGAGCTGGATGGTGGAACAGAGAAAGACTCGTTACATATGGCATTTAATGTGGAGCATGTATTTCCACAGAGGAACTGAGAAAGCTTTTCAAAAAGTTCCAAACACACAAATATGGAGCCAAACACAGCTTCCTAGTCCTGCAATCACTCAGGTGGGCTATGGCATATAGAGATGGCTCCTGGACACTGTCTGCAGGTTTGAGCCAGCCAGCACCATGTGCAGAGCTGGGCAGCAGATTTAAAACTTGGCTCATGTGGTCAGAGAAGGTTGCTAGCATGCAGTAAAGTGGTCCAGACCAAGAAAACCTTTAAATGGATACAGTAAAAACAATGTTTTTTTTTTCAGACAGTCATAGAAAAAAAAAGTTTAAAAACAATAAAGTCTTTAAAGAGAGAATAAGTGTAGAGGTATCCAACCGTCTTATTAAATAAGAAACACAGAGCCAAGGTAAAGATAAAAGCCCAAGAGGTCAGAGCTAAGAGCCTTACCTGCCTGCTGCCAGCTAGCCTCTTCCGCCAAGAGACCTCTCCGAAAAAGGAGCTACTTCCTGTCTGTTCGTCTTTAAATAGAGTTCTGTTCTGCCTTCTCATTGGTCGTAAACCCAACTACGTGACTGCCTCGTCACTGCCTGTCTGTACAGACCTCCAGACACACATTGGAGCGTGTATCTCCAATGCTGGCTGTATCCTTGAACACACAGAGATCTACCTAGCTCTGCCTACCAAGTGCTGGGATTAAAGGCATGTGCCTCCTTCAGCAAATCCTACCGGCGTGCACCACCACAACTGGCTTTTGCTATGGCTTGCTAATAGCTCTGACCCCTAGGCAACTTTATTTATTAACATACAAATAAAATCACATTTCAGCACAAATAAAATACCACTATAAATAAGTA
>CABHPQ010167289.1:0-13346 GCA_902168405.1 Peromyscus aztecus | reverse complement strand
GCATCCAGAACAACTTCAAAGCTCCTAGCTGAGATGGTCCAGCATCATAGATATCCAGTAAGACTTCAGATAAGCTCTATACTTTCCCACCACAAAGAGACTACACAAAAATGACACAGCTAGCTTTCAGGACTTGACCATTATCCCAATTTTCTCAAGGTACCCTAAAGTTGCCATCACCCTCAGACAGAAGGAAGTAATCTAGAAAACAGGATGCCCACATTCCCAAGAGTTGGGGTGAATGGTTTTTGGTCATTTGGTGGATTATGGATGTTTATCATTGTTTAGTGGGGTTGATTACAAGCTGTTATTGGTCATGGTCAGGGAAGAAACTAAACAAAGGAAATTAGATCCAGGGATCTCATTCTGAAAAGGGATCCCCCTTTCTTTTCAGAATGAGATAAAAATGATAGGATAAAAGGGTGAATTATTGCATCTACTTTCAAACTAAAGAAGCAATTACCCAATCTCAACTATTTTACATTGGTATGGAGTTTTGTATATTGTATATATAAATTTAATATTATTTTTGTTATATTGTATTATATGTTTCTATTTCTTTAAAGTATTGCATCTATGCAGCTCATTTAAAAATGTAAAGTTCTAGTACTTGAAAGCTATTTAGGATAATAAAGACAAGCTAGATATTCATCTGTAACAATCAAATTTATAGTCATGTTAGGTTATGTTTTCAAGGTCAGAGACATATTTTAAATAGATGGACATAAAAGAACTACAGAATATGGCATTTAAAATGTTTTAATAACATAAGGCTTTTCACGACAGTGAGACACATCTGTTCCTGACAGCAACAATCTACTTTAAAAAAGGATGATGGGCATCAAAAAACCTCCATATGGAGTTTGTGTTCAGTGTGGCAAAGCCAGCCATCTAAGCAAGAAACTGCCTTTGTCTCCACTGCTGACAGTATGCTGTCCAAGTTGGATGAATGGGACATGAAAGAAGGTGTCTGCCGAACTTTGTCAAGACAAGGTAGGACAGTCCTTTAAAATTCTTGCCTCACAGAAAAGTCTGTCAGATATTCTAGGCATGTTGGCCAAAGATGGATGCCCCAATGTTACAGAGGAACCTTGGGGTGACTGTCCAGGCAGCCAGCTGTTTCTGTCATTTCTTAGTTTTGAAGTTGCTTGCTCTGCATTTCCTGTTTAATCAGGTTGTATATCCTTCTTGAGTCTCTAATGAGGTTGAAGATTAGATAGTTATAGTTACAGTTTTCTTCAGTTTTGGTAAAAAAAAAAAAATTAATCAGATACAAAACTTTGGACTCACTAAGATAGGACGGATAATAGAGCATTTTCTCCAAATATGCCAAATACAAATGAACTGGACATTGTAAATGTAATTCTTACCTGATAACTTTTCTTATTGTATATAGTTTTACTATGTTAGAGTTAAAACATTCCTTTTTATTTAGACAAAAAGGGGGAAATGTGGGGTATTTGTACACTGTGTGAAGGTGTATTGTTCTGATTGGTGTAATAAAAAGCCAATAGCTAGGCAGCAGGTATAGATGGGATTTTGAGGATTGAAAGCAGGAGGAAGAATCAAGGTGGACAGGAGATGCCAGCCAGACATGGAACGAGTCAGAAGTACAGAATGGGTTAGAGGTAAAGCCACACGGTAGAACTCACATTAATAAAAATATGGGTTAATTTAAGTTGTAAAAACTAGTTAAAAACAAGCCTAAGCTAAAGGCCGAGCTTTCATAATTAATAAGTCTCCATGTCATTGTCTGGGAGCTGGCTGGCAGGACAGAGAAAGACGCATCACAGTAACACATTTCTCTTAAGCTGTTCTACTCCCTGTATGCAGTTCTTTGCAGACGTCTTGTGGCTTTGGAATCCATCTCCAACAGCTTGGGGTCTTCACTGAAACTTGGGCTTCACTTTCGTGGCTTCATGCAAGAGTCAGGGATACCAGCCCTCCCACACATTACTTGGCCTCAGTGGCTATCAGAAACCACAGAAGACGAATCCATGATCCCCTCCCTCTTACATCTTTCATTCTTCTAAGGCCAGAACGGTGAGGATAACAGTGCCACTTGGGACCAGCACTTGCTCCCTCAGAACACAATTAGCATCAGCGTGGTGTGCTGTTGTTTCCCAGGAGCAGGACACTTCCCAGCCCTACTTTTTCCACACATTCAAAGCTTAGCTGGGTGGTGTCTTGTCCAGATAGTACTCATCCAGTTGTTCCAGTGCAGAGCACAAGAGCTCTCCCCAGTAACAGCGCTAATATTCCTAACAATTACAGCCTCTCTTTCACCACATGCCCTGGCTGTAACATTGAACTTCTTAGTGCTCCTCTGCTCCCAAAACTATTTTTGTTTCTTTTATGATAAAGACCTACATAAGAATTATCAGTAATAACCATACTACAGATTCAATGTAATGTTGTCTTGAAATTTCCTAGAGCAAAGAAATAAATCTGTTACTTGTTTAATTTTGTTGCAGGCAAGTTCTTAGGACACAGGCAGAAGGCAGCAGATTCTGAGCCAAAGCAGCACATAAATGGACTCTAGTCCAGTGCTAAGTCTTATTTCCCTCTGAAACCTCATGATCCGGGCAGGCCTCTACTCTCAGCACTGTTTTCTTCCTGACTCCTACTAGAACAGTCTGTTAATGTCTGCTTACAAGAGTCACATGCTTCCCTAGCTCTATCTTAGAGTCTTCCACATTCCTCCAAATAAACATTTCCAGGTTCTTTGCAGCAACAATCCCACTTCTTGGCTCCAACTTCTATATTAGTTACTTTTCAGCTGCAGTGATAAAATACCATGACCAAAGCAAACTTAAGGAAGAGTTTATTTTGGCTTATAATTCTAGAGGACAGATTTTCATACTGGTGGAAAGGCATAGCACCAAAAGCAGGGATCTGAAGATCACATCTCAACTGCATACACAAGGCAGAGAGTGAGAACTGAAAGTGGAGTGAGACCATAAACTCTCATGGCCCACCACCAGTGACATACATTCTCCAGCAGACTCCATAACATGAAACAGCACCACCAACTAAGTGTTCAAATACATTATCCCATGGGGGAACTCCTGATTCAAACCACAAGAGGAAGTCAAGACAACGAGAGCTTGAAGCAGCTTGTAACACTGTATCCAGAGTTGGGAAGAAAGAACAATGATTGCCTTGATCAGTTTTCTTCTCTGTATGCAGCCCTGAATTCTAGCCCAGGTCAAGGCACCATCTATGCTGGGTATGCATTCCCACCATAATTAATGTAACAAAAATATTCCCCCACAGGTTTGCCTGGAAGATCATCATATAGGTTATTCTAGAGCTGATCAAGTTGACAACTGAGATTAACCAACAGCCTGAATTTTTGTAAGTAATTTGATGCCCAGTGATGTGAGTGAAGCTAAAATCCTTTCCTAATAACATAATCCTTACATTTGTAAGATTTAGTGATAAATGTTTGATAATAAAGCCAGGTGAAAAAAAAAAAAAGAAAAAAAAATAAAGCCAGGTGAACTATGGATTTGTGTTTTCCTTCATGGCTTTTCTCATCTTTGTCAAATTTCTGGTGCCAGTAGGGTCTTCCAAGTTCAATGAAGACAACTTTGGCACTCTTGACATTCTCATTTTCCCAGATTGTACGGCTTAAAATGTGACAAAGGGTACGCATCTGCAGGAATGTTTGGCTGATCATTCTTTTTATAGGTAGAGTCTCACCACCTAGTCCTGGCCAGCCTGGAACTCATGCTGTAGACTACGTAGGCCTCAAACTCACAATTGCCCGTCTCTCTGCTGGGATTTAAGGCATGTGCTACTATACCCAGACTTTTTGTTTCATTGATATGGAATTTGCTGTCTTGCTGAGACCAGCCTTCAACACTTGTATCTCAATAAAGCTGTAGCACCAGGACATCAATTGATTAGCAATTGAAAGCGCGTGTCGCTCCATGGCTGACTTTTTCCTTGCAGTTTCTTACTTGCCAGAGGTTTCTAGTGTAAAGGATGGCCTGTCAGCTCTCAGTTTTCTTATGTTCATTGCTTTCATGTGGTCCTTCAATTGAATAAGATTTCAGATGCAAAGTGACACAAAATTACATTGGAAACCTTTTCTGTATTTTTCACATTTACAGACTTGCTCATCGACATGTATATACAGACATTAATTAAGATTTCATAAAATTCTTTTCTGTTTTTTATAATAGAGATTTTTTTCCAACATAATATTTTTACTGATTATTTGGGAATTTCATACAATGCATCCTGATCACACTCATTTCCCATTCCTTCTAGGTCCAACCTCTCACCTTATGCCCCACCCCCCCAAATACACCAAGTACAATTTGTGTTGCCCATACTCATTAGAGCACAGTAAAACTCCCAGGGGCCAGCCCCTTAAAGATGCCTGAGTCCTTTCCCATCACCCCGACAGAAGTCAACAACTGTGAAGAGCTACACTTTAGCATCTTTACCACAACTTTTCAGGACTCTCCTCAACAGCTTCCTGTCTAGACTTTCTTCTCTCTCTCTCTCTCTCTCTCTGTCTCTCTGTGTGTATGTGTGTGTGTGTGTGTGTAAAGGCTGTTGCAGAAGCCTTCAATGTCTCTTGTTCTCAATTATGAGTCTGGAGTCATCGATACCACTCCAACAGATGCTTCCTTGCCCACAACAGCCAGCAGCAGTCCAGACCATGAACTTCTACATGGTTTCCCAAGGCTGCACAGACCACAGACATCCACATTATCTCCAGCAGCACCACAGACCATGGACCTCATTATGTCCTCCCATGGCAGTAGACCACGAACATCAACTAGGTCCCAGTGTGGATCATGGACATCAACATGGTTTCCATGGGCACTGACCATGTACATCCATATGGCCCCTGGCTGCACAATGGAAGATGGGCCTCAATGTGGCCCCTGGAGGCAGCACAGATCACAGACATCAACACAGCCCCCAGGCCACAGCACAGACCACAGACATCAGCACAGCCTGACATTGCTCAGAGCCAGGGTGATCCTGGGGCTAGGCAGCATGTTCAGGGGTAGAGCCTGCATGAACTCCAGGCTGCTGCTCACCACCCTGCTGGCCCTGCTTGACAATGACATGCTCCTCTGTCCTATGCAGTTGCACGCCCACATCTATGCCCCATGTCTCTAGTTCTGTCTCTCTTCACACGCCGCTCCATTCCATCATCCTTCCTGCCTCTCCACCGAACCTTTAGTCATCAAAGTGGCATTGCAAACTGCTGTCCAAACAGCTTTGCATGCAAACACTGCTTGCAATGAGTCATTGGTCTGGTTCAAGATCTCTGGTTTCTGAAGCACCATAAATACTGGACTATCACTGAGACTCACCTCAGATATCCTGCTCTTTCCCAGTCAGAGCGATCTTTCAGCTGGGCAGGGTGTCCAGGGGCCGGATCCGATGACGCTCCAAGCCACTGCACATCTCTCTGCCCTTGGTGAAAGCTCACTCAGTATGACCATCTTGCCTGCAGCCCTTGGGCAGCTCAGAAGCAATGGCAGCTCCATGCTGTGGGTCAGGTCCCAAGAGGGGAACCAAGGATCCACCCTACAAACTGCTCTGTGGTCCTACCAGTGTTGGTGGCCACCACCATCTTGAATCAATCTTCAAATATTTTTTAAAAGATTCTGATAAGAAATTACAGATGCGCCAGGACACATTTACTGAAGATACGGCTGTAAGGGTTTGGTCTTTAATTACATCATCAGCCTTCGCCGGTGTCCCAGCCTAAAAAGCGGGTGGGCGCTCTGTTCCTTTCCTCTCTTCCTTTCCGCTCCTCTCTCCCGGCGGCACCCCCCCCTCTCTGTCTCTCTCGTTCTCTCTCTCCTTCTCTCTTTGTCTTTCTCTTTTTCTTTCTCCCTCTCCCACTCTCAATAAAGCTCAAAAAGGTAACCATGGCTGTGATTCCTTTAATTAGCACGCTCCTCCACCCGCATGGCCGCCGCGGGTGGCGACCAGCCAGGGGGCAGGGCCGTTTAACCAGCGCCGTAAAATATAACTAACAACGGCCATTCTCTTTGATGCTCTTTTCTAAGTTTCTCACTGTAGGGCACAGCTAGACTTGGGCTCAGGTTTTGGCAGTGGTGGTGGTGGCAACCGCTCCTCCATGGTGGCTGCAGGAGTGATGGGGAGGGTGGGGGGGACCACTGGCTGGGTCAAAGTGTTTCTCATCTGTGGGTTGTCAGCTGCATTCTGGTATGGGAGAGGGGAGGTTCAGGAGAGACTTGACAGCCCACTGCAGGAGCCATGAACACCTTGGCCATCTTGGCTCCTATCGCCTCATAAAATTTTCTCTTACATTCCTTAAATTCCTAGGCTTTCACATGTATGGCTTTTCTCACACACAGAATTCCAGTACAGAATTCCTCACAGGCAGATGTCCTGATCCTGTAGGTGTCCGCTGATGCTTAGTAAGGATTGATTTATTCTATGTCTCATACATTCTTTTATCTATCTGTCTTCTGACTTGCCTGCATTCTCTGTTGTCAGGTGAGGACTAATGGTTGTACTAAGCTTTTCTGTGCTTCTTTGTTGGGGGAGATTTGCCTGTGTTGATTGCTCTAAGACCACCACCAACGGAGCCAACTTCAGGTTCGAGGGAAGTCCATATTCAGCTGACAAGAACGGGCTGTCAAGCTCTCTGGTGGACTAAGAGGAAAAACGGCAGACAGGGAAGGAAGGGGTGGGGCCAAGGGGTGGCATGCACTTAGACTGAGGAAGGAGAAAGGGAGGATCATTTCCTAGCCACTCTGTTGATTTCTCAGATTTATTCTTTAATATTCTTTATCCCTGAGTTTTAGATTTCAATAAACAAAAAAATCCCAATACTCCTTACATTCTCATCCATGTAGCCTCTCATGTGACTTGAGAATGAATTTTCTCACTGTACATTTGTAAGGCTTCTTGTCTGTATGTGAGCACTAATGTGCCCTGAGTGGGGACTTAGAGGAAACCTAACTTCACTCCATACATTCATAGGGCTTCTGGGCTGTTTGCATTCTCTGATGCCACAGAACTGTGACTTGCATGAAATATTTTGCACTTTGCAGTCACAGGATTCTTATTCAAATTCATTCTCTACCGTGACTTTCCGTATAAAGTTCTCTCATTCATTCCATGCTCAGGGCTCCTCATCTGAGGTGTCCACTGTTGCTACTTGTGACTTGAAGTAGAAAGGAATCCTGCATTCTTTTCCTTCAAAACACCTGCCACATGCTCGTGTTCCCTGATGTTAACTGAGCTTTGACTTCCAGTAGAAAGCTTTTCCACATTTTTTACATTCAAATTGCTCTTACCCGTGTGAGTACACTGATGTCGAGTGAGGTATGGCTTGCGGGAGAAGGCTTTCCCACATTCTCCACATTCATAGGGCTTATCACCTGTGTGAGTTCGTCCATGCACAATGAGTTGTGACTTATAGTAGAAATACTTTCCACATTCTGTACACACATATGGGCATGTATCTGTATGTATTACCTGATGTAGAGTGAGATGTGACTTGCAATAGAAAACTGTCCCACAGTCTGTACACTCATAACTCTTCTCGCCGATATGATTCCTCTGATGTAGAAAGAGTGTTGCCTTCTGATAGAATGATTTCCCACACTCCATACATTCGTAGAGCTTCTCACCTGGGTGAGACCTTTGATGCTCGGTGAGGTGTGACTTGGAGTAGAAGGATTTCTCACATTCTATACATTCAAAGGGCTTCTTATCTGTGTGAATTGACTGATGTCGAGTTAGGTGTGACTTAGAGTAGAAAGATTTTCCACATTCCATGCACTTAAAACGCTTCTCACCTGTATGAATTCGCTGATGTAGCGTAAGCTGTGACCAACAGTAGAAAGATTTCTGGCATTTTGTACACTCACAGGGCTTCTCATTTGTATGAGTTCTCTGATGCAAAGTAAGGTGTGTTAATCGGTAGAAGGCTTTCCCACATTCTGCACACTCATAAGGCTTCTTGTCTATGTGAATTTTCTGATGTTGAGTGAGGTATGACTTGAGGGAGAAGGCTTTCCCACATCTTGTACACTCATAGGGCTTCTCACCTGTATGAATGATCTGATGTAGAGTAAGTTTTCCCTTAGTGGAGAAGGCTTTCCCACATTCTGAACACTCAAAAGGCTTCTTACCTGTGTGAATTTTCTGATGTTGAGTTAGATAGGACTTGTGGGAGAAAGCCTTCCCACAGTCTGCACATTCATTGGTCTTCTCACTTGTACGCATTCTCTGATGACTAGTGAGTTCTGAGTTGCAGAAGAAAGCCTTTCTGCATTCTGTACTTTCACAAAGCTTCCTCTGTGTAGGCGCTTTCTGACATACTGTAACATGTGAGTTCTGGAAGAAAGTTTTTCTGCACTCCTCACACTCACAGCTTATCTCCCCTTTCTGAAGCCTCAGACCTTTAGCAAGAGTTGACTTACAATGGGGAGCTTTCTTACACACATGAGATACTGGATCCCCAGTACACTGTGATTTCTGGCACACTCTCTTCTTACATGCTTCTGCTTCACGGGATTTTGACCCTTGATGGGTCTTCTGTTGCTCCTGTAGCTCTGCCTTGAAATAAAAGCATTTGTTATATTTCTTATACCTACAGAGAGGCCTTTTTCCTGGCTGATGCTCTTGAGGGCTCCGTGAGGTATGATTTCCCACAGTCATATTTACATTTCTCATACTTATATGCATTTTGTCATTTATTGAGTTTACTTTTACAGCACAGAATCCCAAATATATTAATAGTGATTAGATAACTTCACATGATTCATGTCTTGGACTACATATACAAGTGTCACTTAAATGAATTTCCAATGTTTACTGAATTTACTACCAAACACATCAAGTTAGCTTGGAATGATATTCCTGGTCAAATATCCTAAAGATCATTGTGTATTGGAGAAGACATGCAGGATGCAAGAGAGGTTTGCCAACTGCATGACAAATTTTGAGTTATTCTCCACCCTGCAATTTGAGAAGGTAAATATTGAGAAACAGTACATTCTTGCCCAAGTTAAGTGTCTGTGAGTGTGAGGAAGATAGGAGTACATATATGTTTATGCATGTGTGTCTGCCTATGTGCAAGTGTACATGCACATGTGTGTGTTTGCAGGTGGTGACCAGAGGTTGACATCAGATGCCTTTCCCAATTACTGTCCACCTTAATTTTGAGAAAGGGTCTCTCATTAAAGGTGGAGCTTGCTGACTTGATGAGTTAGGATGTCCAACAGGTCCTAGGTACCCTTCTTTCTCAGTCTCCTGAACCCTGGGATAACAGCTGCCTGTTGCCACTCTCAGCTTTTCACAAGAGTGCTGGAGAACGGACTTAGGTCCTCGTGCTTCCAAGGCAGCACCACACCAGCCGAGCCATCTTGCCAGCCTCACATCAAATTCTTATGGATGAGAGGTTCCCCCTTTAGGGTCAGATTGACATTGTTCAGTGCCCAAATTTAATGTTTTACTTACAATCTTTTCACTTGATGCCTTGGTTTGGATAGTTCCAACTTGCCACAAATGCACATTCTGGTTTTCCTGGCTGGTTACAGTTGGGGCAGTCCATATAGGAAGATCTGAAATTAGATAAAAATGTCTCTATCCATGAATCACATTATAGTCTTTTTATGCAATTCTAAAATAAAGGGGGCTTTTTTTCCTCATAGAAGTTGTAAACTGATATTGACTAGTAATGAGTGTAAACATTTTAGTACTCCATGGGTTGTACAACAAATGGGATTAGCACACACGACAGGCTAGGTCACGTCTCTTACTGCCGCATTTTCTTCTGATGAAGCACAAAAGTAAGCTATTCACCTCTTTGTCTGCTGGAGGTTTCGACAGTCATTTTCACCTATGTCCTGGTGGCTCCACTTCTCTATGATATTAGCTATACATATAACATCATCTGCAGCACACCCCTTTCCATGTGAAATAGGTTTATTTTTAAGTAGTTATATATAGGATGTAGGCATAGCCAAATGTTCTCACTCCTAAGTAGGAATATACGTTAGGGAAAAGCTTCTTACATATATGTGTTTAAAAGGTTTACTTCACAGTGGATAAAAGCAATAGAATATCCCATGGGTTTTACGAGGCAAAGCATCTTCCTCCAAAAGTAGAAGACACCTTCTCCCAAATTCTCTCCTTAATGCATGTTCTACACATCTCCTTCACCTTCTAAAATAACAACGAACACCTTCATAAAAATTAAATAGCTACCAGAAGTTTTCTTACCAGTGCATTTTTCTGTGCACAGCTGACAATTTCAAATGAAAAATCTGTACATACCGGAGACAGGGTCTTACTTGGTGGCTCTAGCTGGCCTAGAACTTGCTATATAGACCAGACTGGCCACTTGCTTTTGCCTCCCAAGTGCTGGGATTAAAAGCATATACCACCACACCCTCAAATGTAAACTTTTAAAGATTTATTTACCACGTATTAATTGTACAAGACATGCTCCCATTCTTCCTCTTCAGCTAGTTCACTGAGTTCACCCAGTTTTACTTTCCTGACTTTAGTTCTATATTCAGTGCATGATACCAAATACATATTTTCTATATCAATTCTAACTCATTTCACTTAACATGATAAGGTGCGCTTCCATCCCCGTTTCTCTAAGACCATGGCCTGACTCCTATTGATGGCTGAGTAACACACTTTTTTATATACAACCCTCCCTGAGTCTACTGATGAGCACACGGGGTGATACCATGCCATGGTTATTGTGAGTAATTTCTCAGTAAACATGGCCTACAGGTTTATGTATTCTGTCCTTACTGTAATTCCACCATGCATATGGACAGGCAAGGGAGACCTGCCACATATAGTAATTCTATATTTCATTTCCAAATAAAAAAGTTCCTGAATGAGCCAAGTGGTATTGGTGCATGCTTTTGTTCCCAGCAATTGGGAGGCAGAGGCAGGTGGATCTCTGTGAGTTTGAGGCCAGCCTGGTCTACAGAGTGAGTTCCAGGACAGCCAAGACTGTTACACAGAGAAAATCTGTCTTAAAAAAACGAAAAAGTTCCTGAATGAATGGACAATTGTACATTATCAAAAATTATATGTAAGCTTTTAACTTTTAAAATTATTATTATTATTTGGGGTGGGGTGAATATAGGCATGAATATAATATATATGTGTGTGATTGGAAGTCAGAGGACAAACTTCCAGTTAGTTCTTTTTCCTACCCCACTGAGCCAGGTCTCCTTATTTCCTCTGTACTGCATACCCCAGGCTAGCTAGCCCATGAGCGTCTAGGAAATTCTGTCATAGGTTTTAGACAGGGTCTCACTATGTAGCTCTGGTTGGCCTGAAACTTGCTATGTAGCTCAGAGTGCTGAGATGGAAGTTGTGTGCTAGCCCACTCAGTTTAAACTTTATTTTAACCAGAAGGAAGAAAAAGAATGAGCACCCTGTGTCACTGCTTACACTAAAGGAAATGCTTTGCTTTGCGCATGACAGAGAGTTTCACCCGTGCTCTTTTTGGTTGTCTGTGTAGTCTGTCCCGTCATGAATGGGATACTGACACTAACTAACACAAGCTGACACTTTGAGGCATGTCATTTATAAAAACATTGGCTCACAAACGTTCAGGGCATATGTATTTATATTTGACATCTCTTCATAATGAAATAGTCCATAAAATTTCATAATAAACAGACTTCCTTAGGCTTCTCATATGCTTCAACTATTTTTTTTTTTTTTTTGGCTTTTTTTGAGACAGGGTTTCTCCATGTAGCTTTGTGCCTTTCCTGGAACTCGCTTGGGAGACCAGGCTGGCCTCAAACTCACAGAGATCCGCCTGCCTCTGCCTCCTGAGTGCTGGGATTAAAGGCGTGTGCCACCACCGCCCGGCACTTCAACTATTATAAGAAAACCTAGTTTTGCTTTCTTTCACAATTAGTTTGCTTCAAATATCATTGTCTATCTGTAAAGTCTGTGTTTTCATTAGCGAGGTTTCTTCTAAAAGCAAATAAATGCAGGTGTTTCTAAGGATTTAGTTTGCTTTTGTAAGCCTTGATTGGAAAGTTGAGGTGACTTACATTAAGGGGTGCTATTGAAGTATGGTTTGAATGTCTCCCTTCATCTTAGAGGCATTCTGGTTTACCAAGTTAATTTTGAACACTTTCTTCATCAGGAGTGAATTTAGATCAAAAGTCAATGGGAAAAGCTCATTGTAGCCAATAACTGATGAGCTTTCTTTTTGCTGACCTTCCTTACTCAATGCGCCTTCACTGACCTTCGAGGTTCCTGTCTGAGGCTTCTGCCACATTCCATGGCCCAAGTCCTTGCTCCAACTTGAAGATCAACTCAGGTTTGTTCATACAGTGTCCTGTAAGTGTGAAGTAATAGACAAATGATGCCAGAGTGCTGAATCAGGTCTGCAAGACAACAAATAGCTCTAATTCATGAATGGTGCTGTGATCAATGATTTAGAAGTTCTTGGTAGTGTTTATTCTCACTTTCTTTGTTGACTGGAATACTATCTTCAGGGTCATTATACTGCATGATAAATAACATGACGTGATGATTTGAAGAAAACAGAAGTGATAATCAGAAAGCATAGTGAAGTTAGAGACAACACACTGGAAGAAGGAGAAAATAGTACATAGATCATAAAACAAACACAACTTGTTTCAGCCATCCTCTTGAATGAGAAGGACTTCCCCCGAGTGAGTGGAGTCATCAGAATTTGAAGCCTATTATGTAGATCACACAAATAAAAGAACTCAGTCAGGCACCCCAATTTTTCCAGTGCACCTCAGTATGATCAGCTTCCTCTGATCACATACTAGGCACAGCAAACTGAAAGAATTCAGTCCCTTCTAGTCCCTGCAAAGCCTTACCACACTGCAGAAAGTCTTGACTGGCTTCAGGCTTCTGCCTGAGCCCCTGTGAAATACGAACACCTTCTAAAGTGGGAGCTCTGCTGCTGGCTGAGCTAGACACTAGGAGTCCCAGAGTTGCTCCTCATGAAAGGCCTGGGCAGAGTGTTAAGATGCATGAGGCCTATACACAGGCTCTTCTCGTGGAGTTGGAGGAGCGCAAGAGAGACTGCAGCAGGTGCCCAGCAACACAGCAGTAAGTTTTTAAGTTAACTTCATGAAAATAAAATCCAAGTTTTGTGAGAACTTTAAGATATTTTCAAATAAATGACTGCAAACAAGTACTTTGATTAATAAAGGCAGCTTTCTAAAAGTCTAATTTTACATATATTTTGTTATCAACATTTTTCTTTAATTGAAACAAGAAAAATTTAAGGAGCCAACATGGCATACACCTCCAAATGCAGTATTTAGGAAACTGCTTTGAATATTCCTGATGAAAAGGAG
>CABHPQ010167287.1:32500-44700 GCA_902168405.1 Peromyscus aztecus | reverse complement strand
TTGAACCACCCTTGCAGTCCTGGGATGAAGCCTACTTGATCATGGTGAATAATTGTTTTGATGTGTTCTTGGAGTCTGTTTGCCAGTATTTTATTGAGTATTTTTGCATCAATATTCATGAGGGAGATCGGTTTGTAGTTCTCTTTCTTTGTTGTATCCTTGTTTGGTTTAGGAATCAGGATAATTGTAGCCTCATAGAAGGAGTTTGGTAATGTTCCTTATGTTTTTATTGTGTGGAACAATTTAGAGAGTATTGGTATTAACTCTTCTTTGAAGATCTGGTACAATTCTGTGCTGAATCATCTGGTCCTGGGCTTTTTTTGGTTGGGAGACTTTTAATGACTGTTTCTATTTCGTTAGGGGTTATTGGGCTATTTAAATAGCTTATCTGGTCTTGATTTAACTTAGGTATGTGGTACCTATCCATAAAATTATCCATTTCTTTTAGAGTTTCCAGTTTTGTGGAATAGAGGTTTTTGAAGTATAACCTGATGATTCTCTGGATTTCCTCAATGTCTGTTGTTATGTCCCCCTTTTCATTTCTGATTTTGTTAATTTGGATTCTCTCTCTCTGTCTTTTAGTTAGTTTGGGAAAAGGCTTGTCTATCTTGTTGATTTTCTCAAAGAATCAACTCTTTGTTTCATTGATTTTTTGTATTGTTCTCTTTGTTTCTATTTTATTGATTTCAGCTCTCACTTTGATGATTTCCTGGCGTCTATTCTTCCTGGGAGACTTTGCTTCTTCTTGTTCTAGTGCTTTCAGGTGTGCAGTTAAGTCACTAGTGTGAGATTTCTCCAACTTCTTTATGTGAGCATTTAGTACTATGAATTTCCCTCTTAGCACTGCTTTCATGGTGTCCCATAGGTTTGGGTATGTGGTGTCTTCCTTTTCGTTGATCTAGGAAGTCTTTAATTTCTTTCTTTATTTCTTCCTTAACCCTTTGGTGATTCAGTTGAGGATTATCCAGTTTCCATGAGATTGTAGGTTTTCTGTAGTTTTTATTGTTGTTGAAATCTAACTTTAAACCTTGGTGGTCTGATAGAACACAGGAGTTTTCTCCAATTGTTTTGTATCTGTTGAGATTTGCTTTGTGGCCAAGTATGTGATCAATTTTAGAGAAGGTTCCATGGGGTGCTGAGAAGAAGGTGTATTCTTTTTTGTTAGGATGGAATGTTCTGTAGATATCAATTAAGTCCATTTGGGTCATGACATCAGTTAAGTCCTTTATTTCTCTGTTAAGTTTCGATTTGGGAGATCTGTCCAGTGGTGAGAGTGGAGGGTTGTAGTCTCCCACTATTAATGTGTGGGGTTTTATATGTGGTTTAAGCTTTAGTAATGTTTCTTTTACATATGTGGGTGCCCTTGTGTTTGGGGCATAAATGTTCAGAATTGAAACTTCATCTTGGTGGATCTTTCCTGTGATGAATATGTAATGCCCTTCTTGATCTCTTTTGATTGATTTTAGTTTGAAGTCTATTTTGTTGGATGTCAGGATGTCTACACCCGCTTGTTTCTTAAGACCATTTGACTGGAAAGTCTTTTCCCAGCCTTATATTCTTAGGTAGTGTCTGTCTTTGTATTTGAGATGTGTTTCTTGTATGCAGCAGAAAGATGGGTCCTGCTTTCATATCCAGTCTGTAAGTCTGTGTCTTTTTATAGGTGAATTAAGTCCATTTATATTAAGGGATATTAATGAAAAGTGATTGTTCATTCCTGTTATTTTTGGTGGTAGTGTGTGTGTACTTCTTTTCTTTGGGGTTTACTGCTGTGGCTTTATCTATTGCCTGTGTTTTCGAGGGTGTATCTGACTTCCTTGGGTTGGAATTTTCCTTCTAGTGCTTTCTGTAGGGCTGGGTTTGTGGATAAGTATTGTTTAAATCTGGCTTTGTCTTGGAATGTCTTGTTCACTCCGTCTATGATGATTGAAAGTTTTGCTGGGTATATTAGTCTAGGCTGGCTTCCATGGTCTCTTAGTGTCTGCATTACATCTGTCCATGTTCTTCTGACTTTCAAAGTCTCCATTGAGAAATCGGGTGTTATTCTGATGGGTTTTCCTTTATAAGTCTCTTGTCCTTTTTCCTTTGCTGCTCTTAATATTCTTTCTTTATTCTGTATGCTTAGTTGTTTAGTTATTATGTGGTGAGGGGACTTTTTTGGGGGGGTCTAGTCTGTTTGGTGTTCTATAGGCTTCTTGTATCTTCATTGGCATTTCCTTCTTTAAGTTGGGAAAGTTTTCTTCTATGATCTTGTTGAATATATTTTCTGTGCCTTTAAGTTGGTATTCTTCTCCTTCTTCTATCCCTATTATTCGTAGGTTTGGTCTTTTCATGGTGTCCCAATGACTGATGAGTCTATTTCTTCTACTGTATCTTCCACGCCAGAGATCCTCTTTTCCATCTCTTGCATTCTGTTGGCTATACTTGCTTCTGATGTTCCCGTTCGTTTACTCAGATTTTCTATTTCCAGCATTCCGTCTGTTTGTGTCTTCTTCATTTTTTCTATTTCCCTTTTCAGATCTTGGACTATTTCCTTCATCTGTTTCATTGCTTTTTCATGATTTTCTTTCAGGGCTTTATTGTTTTCTTCCAGGGCTTTATTGTTTTCTTCTACTTTATTTGTCCTTTCCTCTAGTTTTTTATAGCATTCTTCCCATTTTTTGTTTGCCTTTTCCTCTATATAAGCCTCTACCTTCTTCATGATGTTATTCATAAGGCTGTTTTCTTCTGCTTCTTCCAATTTTTGATGATCAGCTCTAGATGTTGGAGGAGGGCTAGGTTCTGGTGATGCTGTATTGCTCTTTAATTTTTGTATGTACTTCTGCCTTGACGTCTGCCCATCTCCTCGTGGTTCGATCTTGGTCTTATCAGCGTACTTGGTCCAGAAAGAGCTGACAGATTCGAGAGTCTCTCTCTCTTGTCCAGATGGGACTCTTTTATCCAAATGGGAAGTCTGAGGGAGGATGGTAGCTCTTGTCCAGATGGGAAGTCCGAGGCAGGATGGGAGCTCTTGTCCAGAAAAGAAGTCTCTTGTCCAGAAGGGAAGTCTGGGGTAGGGTGGGAGCTCTTGTCCAGAAGGGAAGTCCGGGGCAGGATGGGAGCTGGGGGCCGGTCTCTAAGTCTCAGGAAGTGACTGGGGTCTCTGGGGATGATGGGCCTAGGGGCAGGTCTTGGAGATTGCAGGGTCTGCAGGGGATCTTTTTCCAGAAGGGAAGTCTGGGGCAGGATAGGAGCTGGGGGCTGGTCTCTAAGTCTCAGGAAGTGGCGGGGGTCTCTGGGGATGATGGACTTGGGGGCAGGGCTTGGGGACTGCAGGGTCTGCAGGGGATCTTGGAGAGGGGGAGCCTTCCAGGTAGGGGTGGGGGTAGAAGAGAGCCTGCCAGGTGGCCAGAACCTGGGGCCAAGGTGGGCAGGTCTTCTCAGGAGTGGCTGGTGCCCAGGGGCGGGATCTAGGTTGAGGGTGCACTCACCTTTTGTCCATAAGGGAGGTCCTGGGCAGGATCAAGCTTACACACATTTTTACTAGAACTCAAGATTCAAAGGTTAAGGTGGAATTCTGCTCTTCAGAGATGCTGAATAACAAGTAGCTCACCTCCTCTTCTTGCTCTCATCCTCCAAAAAGCCCTCATGCTTCTCCTAGCCCCTCCTTAAAAACCCTTCTCCACCTGGCTCCTCCTTACCACTTTCTGTTACCTAGTGGCTAACTCAGCCTCCTGACTCCAGGTGAATTTTATTTAATCAAACACATCTTTCCATCATTAAACAAATGTTCCAGAGCATAAAAAAGTAACACACCTTAAAAATAATATTCTACAACATTTAGATATCTTATCATTATATTTTTTCCTTGAGTATAATAGAACTTAAACTCTTTGTGTTCCTTTGTAGTTACTGTAGTAATTTCTCCCTAGGAATCCTTCATTCCTTTTCCACTTCATGAGAACAAACTGTCTTTATCATCTCTTGAGAGCAATAAGGCAGCCTCTATAACACCTGCTTCCTAGAGAGAGAGTCATTATTTTCTATCATTAAAATTAGCCCTTTATTGGGGTAAAGAGGATCCTTTCTTAACTTCATTAATCATCCTTGCAGCTCAACAACAAGGAGGAGGTTTCCAGTACACTCAAAAACTGCAAATTAAAATGGGTGGAGGACATCAGTCTTTAAGATGTCCTGCCTGTGGGGTTCAGAGCCTGTCACTACCCTTACATCTCATAGGACTGTTATAAAAAGTGACTCAGAGTCATTCAATTCTCACAGCTGATAGACAAAGCCCTTATATAATTTATCGGTGTTTACATTCTAACTTTAATTTTGACCTAATGATGCCTTGATGTTTGATATTTCTCAATACTCCTATTAAAATTTATTTTATCATTGTAAATTATTTTTACTTGGGATATTTAGTCCAGCATTCCAGGATACCATATAAATAAAGAAAATCTTCTCCTCTCTGTGTATTAATGTCTTAGTAATAAAAACATGAGTTGGTGTTTATACAATGACTAATTGACATAGAATATAAGGTGACATTATAAAAGTAAATAAAATACTTAAAATGTGCATTAAATGATATTTAGCCAATGGTCCATGTATAAGATGTATACAAAGTCAACCAGAATAGATACATCAATGCTGCTACCACTTAACCTGGGCTAGTAACTATTGTTATTTCTAAATCCGCACAACTGAAAAAATGTGAGGACATTTCCAGAGAATAACAAGACTCTGGGCTATAAGAGAGAAGTTGTGGCTTTTGGTTAAGCAATGTAGTCTTTGCTAGCAAGCAACTGGCCAAGGAGGGTGAGAGAAAATCAACCCTCCAATCTTTCACATACACAGCATACTGATCACTGTTGAAACCTTGGCTATACCCTACCTGAATGCAGCAATGCTGGGAACCAGAATGATGTGGTCCATAGGAGGCATGCTCCTGGAGCACTAGCATGGTCAAAGAGTGAACAATAGATCAGATAGACAAAGGGGAGCTGTGTAGATCAGGCAATTTTCCAGAAGATTAGTTTTCTGATTGATCCTATGATTTACAGAGGTTTGGTAGAATAATGTGGGAAATTAATCAATTTTCTCAAATTTCATTCTTACAAAAAAAGTTTTACTTCCTTTTTTGATTATCAAAAATATATGCCTTTACTTATACAAAAGGAAAAATGTTTATTTTTTCAAATGCATACACCTTCATCTGTGTAAATGTGTGTGTGATTGTGTGTATCTGTATACTGGAGATAGAGTGAGATACATTCCTTTTTAAAAATATATTAGCTGTAATGCCATAGGATACAACAGCTAATATTAAGGGTTTTGTATAAATAGTTGACATTTTTAGAAGATGTAAAAAATTTACAGAACACCAATTATTGAAAACATGAGTTTATAACAGCCTTTAATCCTCGTGGAATGTAGGAAAATTTAAAACACACACACTGTATAGCTTATTAATTTAAAATGTGTTACATTTGTTTATGTTTGTGGAACATTTGTTTAATGATGCAAAGATGTGTTGCATTCTTTTATGTTGGGTTTGTAAAACTGTGGTACTGTGCCTGTGTAAAACACCTGATGGTCTAATAAAGAACTGAATGGCCAATAGCAAGGCAGGGGAAAGGATGGACAGTCCTGGCAGGCAGAGAGAATAAATAGAAGGTGAAATTTGAGAGGGAAAGAAGAAAGAGCAAAAACACAAGAAGAGGATGCTAGGGGCCAGTCACCCAACCACACAGTCAGCCATGGAGTGAGAGTGAAAATAAGACAGTAAGAAAATGAAAAAAACACAGAGGAAAAAGGTAAGTGGGTTATTTTATGTTTAGAAAGGTTGGCAATAAACAAGCCAAGCTAAGGCTGGGCATTTATAATTAAGAATAAATCTTCATGTGTGATTTATTTGGTAGCTGGGTGGTGGGCTCCTCAAAAGAACAAAGAGACAAAAAAGTAAAAAAAAACATCACCCAACAACCACAGCGAGCGCGCACACACACACACACACACACACACACACACACACACACCAAAGCCCCCAAAGTAGAGGAAACTGTACTTTAAACTCACATATAAAAACTCTCAAGCATACAGAATAGACAAGATTTCTATTAAAATTAGAAAACCTAGAAAGAACTGTGTTTACGGAAACAAGAGAAGCTTAAATATTATGACTGGAATGCAAAACTGGCAGCAAGTATTAATCTTCAAATTTCTGTGGATGGCTTTGGGGTCTTTCTGAAATATTTGCTAAGGTTGGTTATACCATAAATAAAACCTTGTTAGTGTTCTGAGACAGAGACTAAGAACCAGTTGACCTTGACAATGGCAGGAATGCAACAGACTATTGTCTCTGGAATATACATCTGTAGCAGTTATTTTTCTGAACCTGACGAAATTAAGAGATAATGAGAGGAGGTCTCTTTCATGTCTCTTGACTCTGGCACAACTCCCCTTATTTGAATAAAATACTTCTGAGTGAATCAAATTTTTGTCATGTTGAAATCTTTTGAACTTTGGATGTCATATTTTAAAGCTGTCATTTTGCAACATGAAAGACAGAAACCATTTGGTAAAACAAGTAGGAAATGTAGGGATATCCACATGTGTGTATGCACTAACTATTTAAATAATAAATTGCAACTGAGTGTTCTCAAGAATTTCCTCATTCCAAATTTCAAGTTACTTTTATTATTTTGAAATAAAATCAATATTAATGAAAGCTTGAAAGTATATCAAAAGTATTTTTTTTTAGCTACTCAAAAGTAAACTACAGACAGGGTAGCTACCCACATCTGAACCCTCCCAGGACAAATAACACAACCATTATAATAGCTGAAATCCTTCTGCTACACGCTCCACTGGCACAGCTCCAGTGAGTCAATCATTTCAATAATGTTCCAATTGCAAAAAGCTCAACTCAGGCTCCTGCATTACTCAGAGCTGTCCTTTTTCCTGTCTCCAGTTCTTGCCCTGTCTGCAACTTTCCAATTAAAGCTTTCAGGGTATGAATTTTGACAATAGTAATGATGTGCCTTTCCCATTAGATCTCCCAATGACACATGATGTCCTTTTGTTCTACCACTGGATCTACTGCTACACTGGATAGCTTTCTTAAGTTGTTTTCTTCATTAAAGACACCTTTTTTAAACTTTTCTTTTTGAGACCAAGTCTGAACTGATGTATCCATCCTGCCTCCCGTCTTTAGTATTCACGGTTTGTTGGAGCTCTAATCCAATTACTGATAATATTGTTGAATTACATGTACCCACTTTACTGTGAAGATTTTTTTCTAATTTGCTTGCAATTTATTTATAAATATTAATATTTAATTATTACTTAATTAGGATTTATTTTCCTAACTAATTCAATAAGTTACAATATAATACTACCTTTTCAGTGGGTGGCTTAACAATTTTATTATGGAAGTTTGCAATCATATACAAGTTCAGAAACAACAGTTTAAATGAACTCATGAAACAATCACACAACTTTAGTTAGATTTGTTTTAGCTTCTGCTGTAACACATTACCTCCATGCTGCTTCTGTTACTAAAGTTTTCCAAAGCAAATTTCAGAGAAGATTTCAATAAATGCTTCAATAGATGTTCTAAAAGAGAACAGCATAAAAGCTCCAGAATTGTGATAACAATCATGCTTAACAAAATCCATCAACATTCTGTAATATTATCTAGCATTTACTTCAAGTTTAAATGTCTTGGTGGTCTAAAAAAATACTGGCTTGTTCAATAAGAATTTAGTTGAAGCCTACATTTTGGGTTTGATGATTAGTTCTTTGAAAACTCTGAAAGTTGTTCAAAATAACAGCTTTTCCTTTCTCACTGCCGTTCAGTTTTCATTCATTTTGTCCTGCATATTGACTTGTCTCCTGTGTACTAAGCAAGCACTATATCTACCACTAAGCTGTATTCCCAGTGTCATTTTTATGTAATTAAAATATAGTGCTATCATTTTCCCTTCCCCATCTTCCCTCTACACTTCCCTCTCATATTCACAGCCTTCTCCTCTTGAGTATCATTGTTACTTACACATTTGCATTAACACACACATAAATACAACTTGCTGAGTCTATTCAGTGTTGCCTACAGGCATTTGTTTCTAGTGCTGACATTTGGCTTTGATTAGCCCAGCAGGACCTCATCCCTGAGGAAGACTGGGATCTTAGACAATCACAAGCTGTTCCTGGCCTCGCTGTCTGGGCCAGGCTGCTCTGTACACTTTCTCTTCCACTTCTGCTTCCCAAGTCCTAGACCAGAGGTCATACAGTAACTCACCTAGTTTCATTGATTTTCTTTTCAAACACCCTTTTTAATAGGCTTTTAAATTTGAAATCTACTTAATGTACACATCAGGGAATATTCTTTTAAATTTTCCCCAACTTTAGAATGTGTGATAATTTCATACATGTATATAATGTATTTTCATGAGATCTATCCTCTAAGTTGCTCCTTTTCAATTTCTCCCTTTCCTCCCATGATTTTCCCTCCCAATTTCACGTATTTTATTTTATAAAATCTGCTGAGTGAATACTTTATTTTTTCTTGAAACTGCAGTTATTCAACATTGTCCAGAAAGGCAACCTCAGCCTAGATTCTGTGTCCTCTTCAAGTCCTCATATTTTCCTTGAACATTTTTTCAGTTTCTGGTACTATAGGATTTTCAAAATGATCTGGTACTTCTCCCACCTCAGCTTTGCTGATAGACATTTCTTTAGAAAAAAAGGAAGAAAGAAAGAAGAAAAATTAGTTTCTTTAAGAGAGACCAGAGAATGTTGTCTAGAAAGTAAGACCTGCAGGTTGCCTATGTTTGTGGCTTTAGGAAAATTCTTCCCAATACCACTCAAGGAATAAGGCTTAGAAAATGGTTATTTTTAATATTATACTTAATCCTAAATGTGCAAAATATATCAATATGCTGATGTAACTGATCACTTGATGCATGCCATCTAATTATCTACCCATCTGCCAGTCATATATCTATCTTGATCAGTCACCTACTTTTCTCCATGTCATGTAAATCCTTTCTATGACAGCTACCTGCTTCTCATGATATTCCATGGACTAAGCAATGGAATAATTTCATCTGTATGTAATCAGTTGATGCTCCTCCTGCCTCCAAAGGACATCCTTCTACCCCAACTGTAGTCGCACATACCTGACACTCTCACTTAGGGACTCTTCTTCCTACATCTAACATTCTGCCTGGCCCCACCCCAAGGTAGCTAATGACTTCCTCACCCTACTCAGATTGCAATTTAAACCACTGCATGTTGTTTACTCTTACATCCACCTGTGTTCTCAATGTGCTTCCTTGCCTTTGGTCATTGAATTAATCTCTTGACAGTGTTTTCTTCCTCATTCTCTAGCTCTGCCTTCCTCTGTCTCTGTGTCTGACTCTCACTGCCTGCTCCATCCACCATCCCTGTGTGAGTCTCCAGAGACCTCTTCTTTTTCACTATAGAAACTCAGATTTTTTTTCTCTTCTCTAATTTTGCTCTAAAATGCATGGATGTTTTCCTTTATTTCTAGAATTTTTTCAACTATTTTCTCCATTTGCCTCTCCCTTTATTTACTGCTTCTGATATTATTTATATAACTCCAATTATTATTCATTGTATCTTAAGCTAGTGTTTATGTAGTTTCTGTTTCTATAGCTTCTTGTGGTTCTCTGGAAGTATTTCTCAATGTTAACTTCAAGGCTTTTGCCCATTCTTTACTCAGAACCACATAATGCATTACCTAGTCTGTCTTTTTGTGTATTTCTTAGAATGATACTACTTTATTTAATAATTATTTAATGATTTTAGAGTTGTTCCTCATTGTTGACAAGTTCTGATCTCTTTCTGTGTTTAGTCACAGTGTTTATATTGGCGTCATGTGTATTCCAATGTGGCTACTTTGTGGGGTACATTAATGGTTCATTGAGTCCTCTTTATTTAGTTGTGCATGTACACCTCATGTATAAGGACTTGTTGCCTTAGACTGACAATTTTACTCTTTTGTTGCTTATGGGAAGACACAGCTTATGGTCAGGACTCAGTCTACACCTTCCTGAGGAAACTGGCTGAGTCGATTTCTCCAGGTGTTACTAAACTATTCTAAAGCACTTTCGTTTTCAGCCAGTTCAGTAGGCAGTTTGTATCAAGGGATTTGGTGTTATTAGATGCTGTTCTGTGAAGAGGAAATATCCTTGGGTTTTAATACAACCATCTCTGGAGATTTGGGAGAAAATAAATCCCTGAGAAAGAAAGTTTGTTGTAATCTCTTTGCAATAGAGTTTCAGCCCTGCAGGCATGGGGAGGTCTGACTAACCTGATCTCCGTCCTACTTGGGAATCACTCTTTCCTCACAGTGTCTGCATCTGTGTTCTGAGTGCAGCCATTATGTACATCTGTGTATGCTATGTGTGATCACACATACTGTGTTCATGTTTCTAAATTATCCTTTCACATTTGAACATTCACATATTTATCATTATCTTCTAAGCCATTTTCCCACTTGAGGTACTTTTGTTGCCTTCTTTAATTTCTACTATAGATCATGCTTTAAAGAACTACACTATTCCTTGCCCAAAATATGGGATGTCTATTGTTGCTGCTATGAACAGGTGCTTTGCCTTGACAGTGAACTGTTTGCTTTAGTAATGGTAGCAGTGGTAAATGGAACTTTAGAAAGTCAGTTTATCAAAATTTTCACAGAGATTTGTTACTAAAATTTAAAGCATGATCATGTTGCTGTTTGAGTAAAAGAAAATAGACTGTATATGTGTATTTTTAAATATGGATATAGAATAATACATTAGTATTCATCAGGACACATACACATGAGAATATAAATAAGCAGAAGAAATGTATCTTTTTGCTATGTTACTATCTCACTATTTGGACCCATTTGCTGTGGGATGGTCTGTATGTCAAATTGCTCTGATTGGTCAATAAATAAAACACTGATTGGTCAGTGATCAGGCAGGAAGTATAGGCGGGACTAACAGAGAGGAGAATTAAGAGAACAGGAAGCTGAGGAGAGAGACAGCCAGCCGCCACCATGACAAGCAGCATGTGAAGATACTGGTAAGCCACAAGCCACATGGTGTAGCTAGAGTTTTCCTGCCTGGCCCACAGTCAGCACAAATCTCTCTCACCTGCCAGTCCCACAGCCGCTCAGACCCAACCAAGTAAACACAGAGAGACTTATATTGCTTACAAACTGTATGGCCGTGGCAGGCTTCTTGCTAACTGTCCTTATATCTTAAATTAACCGATTTCTATAAATCTATACCTTGCCACGTGGCTCGTGGCTTACCGACATCTTCACATGCTGCTTGTCCTGGCGGTGGCTGGCAGTGTCTCCTTCCACCTTCCTGCTCTTTTCTCCTCTCTGTTAGTCCCGCCTATACTTCCTGCCTGGCCACTGGCCAATCCGTGTTTTATTTATTGACCAATCAGAGCAATTTGACATACAGACCATCCCCCAGCAACGTGGCAAGGTATAGATTTATGGAAATGGACTAATTTAAGATATAAGAACAGTTAGCAAGAAACCTGCCATGGCCATACAGTTTGTAAGCAATATAAGTCTCTGTGTTTACTTGGTTAGGTCTGAGCGCCTGTGGGACTGGCGGGTGACCAGAGATGTGTGCTGACTGTGGGCCAGGCAGGAAAACTCTAGCTACAAATGGCACCAGAACGTGGGGCAGGAATTTCCACTTAAAACCTGAGAAAGCGTAAAAAGAAGATTCTAAACTGGAGCTAAAACAGCTTCCTAGTTGTCTCTCTCAAGTTAGCTGCAGCCTGCGGGCTTGAGCTACTATGGCGGGTTCCTGGTATGTGCACCCGACCTGTAGTATGGCGGAAATGAGGCCTCTGCAAGTGGCACATTAAGCTGCGTGGTGGATTTAGCCTTTGCTAGTACAAAAAGAATAAAGAGGTTTCTGGGCTACACGCTGCTTTGATAGAAGCATAGACCCACGAAGGCTCCCAGAGCCGGTGGTAAATATATCATTGCCATGTTGGGAGGCTAAGGTGTGTGGAGCCAGCAGCCATAGTGCTGTTTCAGTCTTAGAATGCTGCAGTTTAAAGCAATAGGCTCAAGGTAATATAAAAAATAAGCCACGTAAAGATGGCTATCACACAGAGAATCTGGATTATGTTCTCTTTGATATTCGTAACTGAAGAAAAACATTTGATTGCAA